>PVKA01017378.1:0-45890 GCA_004027165.1 Ctenomys sociabilis | reverse complement strand
AACACCCAAAACCACTACCACGGAGACCACAACACCTACACCAACCTCCACAACCACAGAAACTACGACATCCACACCCACCACTACTACAGAGACAACAACACCCACACCCACCAGTACTACAGAGACAACAACACCCACACCCATCACTACTACTACAGTGACCCCAACATCCACACCAGAGACCACAACACCCACATCCACCACAACTACAGAGACAACACCCATTTCCACCACAACCCCCACACCCACTAGTACAATAACAGAGACCACAACTCCCACAACCACTACCACGCAGACCACAACACCTACACCAACCCCCACAACCACAGAAACCACGACACCCACACCCACCACTACTGCAGAGACAACAACACCCACACCCATTAGTACAACTACAGTGTCCCCAACACCAGAGACCATGACCCCCACACCCAGTAGTACAACCATGGAGACTACAACTCCCACAACCACTACCACAGAGACCACAACATCCACACTGACCACCACAACCACAGTGACCACAACACCCTTGACCACCACTAGGACCACAGAGACGACAACACCCACACCCACTACTACACCCACAGTAACCCTTAGCATGACACCAGAGACCCTAACATCCACCACTATTGTCAGAGAGACCACAACTCCCACACTTGAAACCACAACTCCATCTACCACCATTACCACAGAAGCCCCAGTGTCGTCACCCGAATACCTACATAATTCAACAATTTCCACAACACTAATACCTACCACCACAATTACAGAGACCATGCCCACCAAAACTACAACAGAGATCTCAATAACTTCCCCTACAACCACACCAATTACTAGAACTACAGTGACTTCATCCACCACACCAGAGACCACAACTCTCTCTACCACTACTACAACAGAGACCACAACACCTACACCTACCACCACAAAAGTCATGACCCCAACTCCAGGATCAAGCACTACAGGGCCCCTGACCACCACACCCACCACCCCAACGACCAGTGCCACCACTCCTACCTCTACTCCTGTCACCTCCACTCCCCCTACTGTGCCAACGACCATGGCAGTCACCTCCACTCAGCCCAGCCTTTCCTCGACGGAGCCAACCATATCGCAGACCTCACCGATCGAGTCTCCCAGCAGTGGCTGGACATACAGTCCCTCCATCTGCAGCTGCTTCTTGAATGGAACCTACTATCTCCCAGGTACCATGCTGCTCCTGTCCTGATGCTCTGACAGCAGAGGGTGGTCTTGTTCCCACTCTTCTTGCTAAGTCAGGAACCAGAGCAAGTCCTGACTAGGAGCTTGCTGTAAAGGCAGGAGGTTGGGGCTGGGAGGATGTCTTTGCCTCAGGGACAGTGTTCCCCAAGGAGTGGGGAGTGTGAGGACGCCATACAAGGGGGCATGATGGGTAGTTTAATCCCTTTTCTGCTACTGTAATGATGTACTTAAGCCTAGAAACTTATGAAGACTAGAGGTTTGTTGAGCACACAGTTCTGGGGACTGGAATTCCAAGAGCAGGGTGCTGGTGCCACAGCATGGCAGAGGACATGCCAGGGTAAGCATGAATAGACTGCTAGCTTGGGCGTCCATCTGTCTGTTGGTTTACAAAGCCACTAGTGCAATGCAGCACCGCTCTTAAGGCCTCTGGAATCCTGCCTGCCAATGCCCCTCCAAATGCCATTAACATATGAATTGGCAGGGTGGGGGGAGTTTAGGGGACAGGTTGGCACCACAGTAGGGGCTCCTGTAGCCCCCACCCCTCCACTGCCTCTGCCTCTGGGCATTGTGAGGACTGGGCCTCTCTTTTGCCTGCAGGCGAGCTGGTGTACAATGGGACGCATGGGAACACCTGCTATTATGTAAACTGCTCCCTGGACTGCGAACTCCAGTTCTTCAACTGGTCTTGCCCATCCACACCCACGCCCTCCACATCCACACCCACACCCTCCACATCCACACCCACGCCCTCCACGTCCACACCCACGACCTCCACGTCCACACCTACACCCTCCAAACCAACGTCCAGCACACCGGTCACAACCAAGCCTCCAGGGTGCCTAGACTTCATCCCTCCAAGACAGGTCAGTGGGCAGGGCTGGCTTTGCCCCACTTCCAAGTGGTCTGTGTCCAGGTTCTAAGGCCTGTGATGCCACCTTTCCTGGCCCACGATGCTCCCA
The DNA here is from genome assembly GCA_004027165.1 of Ctenomys sociabilis. Lineage (NCBI taxonomy): Eukaryota > Metazoa > Chordata > Mammalia > Rodentia > Ctenomyidae > Ctenomys > Ctenomys sociabilis. The sequence goes on along the minus strand of PVKA01017378.1, from coordinate 43,707 downwards.
CCACCTGGCCCGCACCAGTCCCAATGGGGTGAGGTTCCCTGTAGCCTTGGTGCGCTGGGGCAGATGTCTCAGTGCACAGGTGGCTGATGCCCTGGGGTCCCAGAAGCCACCTTGGGCTTTAGCCCTGAGTGCAGCCTGGCCGGCACCCTCTGTCTGTAGGAGAATGAGACCTGGTGGCTGTGTAACTGCACCATGGCCATCTGCAAGTATGACAATGTGGTGGAGATTGTTCCAGTGGAGTGCAATCCACCGCCTCAGCCCACCTGCTCCAACGGCCTCAAGCCCGTGCAAGTCATGGACCCTGATGGCTGCTGCTGGCACTGGGAGTGCGACTGTGAGCCTTGTCCCCCTGGGCCCCCTCTTCTGGGGCGGGTGCCATGGGAGGCCTTGTGGCATGGAGGCCTTGGGGCTTTTTGGGCACAGGTCTGGTTTGCTGAGGGCTGAGCATGTAGTTCCGGTCTGCTTGCCCACAGCTGCCCCTGTACTGGATTTGGGAGCCCCTCAGTTCTCCTCAGAAGGAGCTGTGGTGGCCTGAGTGGGGGGATGCTCACTTTTCTGGGTGCTCAGGTGCCCAGGGGTCCCTGCTTGGGATGCAGGCTCCTGGAACCATCCCAAACCTCCACAGGCTACTGCACAGGCTGGGGAGACCCGCACTTCATCACCTTTGATGGGCTCTACTACAGCTACCAGGGCAACTGCACCTATGTGCTCGTAGAGGAGATCGTCTCCAAGGTGGACAACTTTGGTGTCTACATAGACAATTACCACTGCGACATCAATGACAAGGTGTCCTGCCCTCGCACACTCATCGTGCGCCATGAGACCCAGGAGGTGCTGATCAAAACTCTGCAGATGACACCTATAAAGGTGCAGGTATGTGGGAGTGTCCCTGCCTGCTGTGGCATGAGCTCCATCCACTGAGGTCCAGCAAGCAGAGGACCAGGCTGCAGGGCTGGAGTGGGAGAAGATAGGGGCCTCCCCTGGAGATGCATTAGCTCTTCTTGCTGGACCAGATATGCCCTGGTACCTGCTGTCCTTCCCACATGTGCCGCAGCCCCTCCTCAGCACAGGAGTGCAGTGTGCTGTGCAGAGCAGTCCTGTGGCCACCAGCTCTGGGGATCTTGCTCCCTGTGTGGACCCCAGCCTCCCAGGGTCCAAAGAGGAGGCTTTGCCCAGCTCACCCAAGACCAGTTGGGCAATGAGGTGGAAGTGGGGCTGGAGTCAGGGACCCCACCCCCAGGGGAGGCTGCAAGCGTGGCCCTCCTGACCCTCCTGCTGGCTGTAGGTGCTGATCAACAAGCAGGCAGTGGCCTTGCCCTACAAGAAGTACGGGCTGAAGGTGTACGAGTCGGGAATCAACTTCCTGGTGGACATCCCTGAGCTTGGCGCCCTCATATCCTACAATGGCCTGTCCTTCTCCATCAGGCTGCCCTATAAGCACTTTGGCAACAACACCAAGGGCCAGTGTGGTGAGCCCTGGGCCCTGTGATGCCTGACTCTGGGAGTTCCACTCCTGTGTGTGGGGGACACTGTCCTGGGTGGTGTCCCCCAAGCAGCTGGCCTGGCTTGATCTGTGCCCTCAGGCCTGGTGAAGTTGGGGAGGGGTCTGGGCCTGGGCACCCTGGCTGCAGTGGCCTGGCCTGGGAGCTATATGTCCCTTCTCTGGGGCAGGCACCTGCACCAACAGCACAGAGGATGACTGCGTGCTGCCCAATGGAGAGGTCACCTCCAACTGTGAGCTGGCTGCTGACCAGTGGATAGTGAACGACCCCTCCAAGCCACACTGTCCTCACACCGACTTTACCACCAAGCACCCAGTTGTCAAGACAACTCCACCTGACAACTACACCCAGTCTCTCATCTGCCAGCTCATCAAAGACAGGTGATCTGTGCTGTTGGTAGCTGGCCTGGGCCTCAGGGAGTGGCAGGACGTCTGTGATCCTTGAAGTCTACAGTGGGGGCTGGGACAGGGCTGAAACCATAGCATGTTGGGTGGGCACCAGGTCCTGGGGCATTTTACTCCTCTGTCCTGCTCCTCCTGGCACAGTGCAGCCCTGGCTAACTAGGTGACTCAGATGGAGCGGGGATTCAGGGCTGACCCTGGGGAGGTTTGGGCCTGGACACAGAAGGGGCCAGTGTTGGTGGCCGGGGTGCTGGTGCTGCTTCGAGGCTGGGGCTTCTCTGCCTTTCTGAGGTGCAGCCCTACTCCTGGTGGCTGGTGGTGCACCCCTCCACAGCCCCATGACTAGTGTGGCCTCCCTTGCCTCCCCCTTGCTCACTGCCCCTTTCTGGTACTGTAGGCACAGGGCTGGGAGAGGGAAAGGGAAGAAGCAGGCACACTGTGACCCAGCCCTCCTTGTGCAGCTTGTTTGCCCAGTGCCACGCCTTGGTGCCTCCCCAGCACTACTACGAAGCCTGCATATTTGACAGCTACTCTGTGCCAAACTCGGACATGGAGTGCGCCAGCGTGCAGGCCTATGCGGCCCTCTGCTCCCAGGAGGGGTTCTGTGTAGACTGGCGGAGACACACTAACGGGTCCTGCGGTTAGTGTCCCTTGCCTGCCCCTGCCCTGGGAAGGGCCACCCAGCCAGTAATCAGAGCCCAGTGTCTTTGATCAGACACGCATGTAGGTGAAGGACAGCCTGCGTCCTGGGAGTTCTGCTGCCTGGCTCTGTAGGTCTGGGCAACACTGCCCGACTGGGGACAGCTTGGTAGGAGGGCGGGGCCCTGTGTGGGAAGGAGGGACAGCTCTGTACTCAGGAGGGCCCTCCTCCCGATGAGGCCCTTCTGAGACTTTCTCTCCTGCAGCTGTGACGTGTCCAGCTCACAGGGAGTACCAAGCCTGCGGGCCCGCAGAGGAACCCACCTGCCAGTCAAGGTAGCTGCATGGGACTTTGCAGGAGTGGGGCCTGAGTGGGCTCCCTTTAAGCCCCGCCCACCAAGCCCACTCCCAGGAGCCCTATGCCTACAAGCCCCATACCACCCTCTGAGGGCTCCTCTGGCCCCCCCTTCCCCAGTTCCCCGCAGAACTCCTCGGTTCTGGTGGAAGGCTGCTTCTGTCCTGAAGGCACCACCAACTATGCCCCTGGCTACGATGTCTGTGTGAAGATGTGCGGTAGGCCCCTCCCTTGCCTGCCCTCCCGCATGAGGGTGGGTGTGGTGGGCCACAGAGGCTGACCCCAGGGGCCCTGCTGACACGATTGCTTCTTTCTCCCAGGCTGTGTGGGACCCGACAATGTGCCCAGAGAGGTAGGCCTAGCCCTCGTGCTGGGGTTGTGGGTCTCCCACAAGTTCTGAATTTGGGGAGGTGGGGCAGGCCTGGGTGAAGAGGGCAGGAAAACCAGGAGCCTCTGGACTGAGTAATGAATATTTGACTTCTGGAGTAGGGAGCAGGGAATCCACACACTCCATTTGTCCATCCATCTGTCACCCATCCAGGCCCTCATTCACTTCTTTTTTTTTTTTTTTTTTTTTTTGTCTTTTTTGAGACAGGGTCTCACTGTGCAGTTCAGGCTGGCCTTAAGCTCACTTTGTAGCTCAGGCTGGTCTCGAACTCACAACAATTCTCCTGCCTCAGCCTCCCTAGTGCTGGGATTACAGGCATGCGCCACCACGCCCGGCTCATTCACTTCTTTGGTCTATCCATCCATCCACCTACCTGCCTACCCACCTACCCTCCCACTCTCCTCCTCCTTTCATCTTTCCCTCCCTCCATCCATCCCTACATCCACTGGTTTATCTGTCCATCCATCACCCCTTCACCCAGTCACGCATGCCCATCAGTCTCTCTATTCCCCTGTGCATCCATCTGTGAGCTCATCTGCCTGTCTACCACCTGCCACCCTCCCTCTGCCTGTCCATCCCACAGCCTGTCCTCCCACTCACCCATCATGTGCTCTGCCTAACCTGAGGTGACAGTGGTCACTTCAATGCTGTCTGTGTCTCCTGTGTGGCCGTGCCGTGCGGTTGACTCCTTATCTCCTAGTTGGTCATGGGTTATGCCTGCCATGTGCCAGGCTATGATGGCCAGTGCTGAGGAGTGGTGTCCTGACTGAGCAGCCCCTTTCCCCTGGCTGGCCATGGGCCAGGCCATGGGCCCAGCTGGGGTGCGGTGTGATAGGGCCTCCTTTTCTCTTTGCTCAACCTGTCCTCCCTGCAGTTTGGGGAGCACTTTGTCTTCGACTGCAAGGACTGTGTCTGCCTGGAGGGTGGCAGCGGCATCATCTGTCAGCCCAAGAAGTGCAGCCAGGAGGCCCTGCCCGTGTGCAAGGAGGAGGGCACCTACCTGGTCACTGAGGTCAACCCAGCGGACACCTGTTGCAACATCTCCTCGTGCAGTAAGACCACCCTGGGGCAGGGGTGGGTGGACCTGTTCTTACTGGCCCTGGGTTTCTGCTGCCCTCTGTGGGTGGGGCTCCTGCCATACCCACCTGGGAGGTGGGCTGGCCTGGGAGGGTGGGGGCACCCACAGGAACCTAGAGCTTCACACCCCTGTCCTACCTCAGAGTGCAATGCCAGCCTGTGCAAAAGTGAGCCCCCTTCATGCCCACTGGGCTTTGAGGCAAAGGGCAAGATGGTGCCCAGGAAGTGCTGCCCAGTCTACTCCTGCGGTAAGGGTCAGGGAGGGGTGGGAGAGGGAAGCAACCCTTCAGGGGCTTCCTGTATGTGGTCTGTGTTGGTGGTGGCTTTCTGATGGCCTTCCATGCTTTCTCCCCAGAGCCCAAGCAGGTGTGCGTGCACAACAACGCAGAGTACCAGGTGCGTCCTTGGTGGTGGGCAGCGCAGCTGCGTCCTGGGCTAGGCTGGGTGGAGTGGGTGTGCAGGGTCCTTATGGCCTGGCCCTCTGCCCTGTCCACAGCCTGGATCCCCAGTGTACTCCTCCAAGTGCCAAGACTGCTTGTGCAGCCACAAGGTCAACAGCAGCACCCAGCTCAACATCATCAGCTGCACCCCTGTACCCTGCAACGTCTCCTGTGATGCTGTGAGCCACCCTTCCTACCTTGCCGCTTCCCCTCCCCAGTCCTCCTCCTCAGTGTGGAGCTCAGCCCTTCTGTGTGTGTCCCCAGGGCTTTGAGCCTGTGAAGGTCCCTGGCCAGTGCTGCAAGAAGTGCCAGCAGACCCACTGCATCATCAGCATGCCTGGTGGCCAACGCGTCATCCTGAAGGTGCTCAGATGCTACCCCCACCCGGCTGAAGCCTCCTGGTCCTGGGCAGTGTGGGCGGGAGCATCCCAGGGCTGATGCAGCAGAGAGCGGTGACCAGTGGCCAGAACTAGAGAAGCAGATTCTCCAGGTTCTAGAGCTCCAAGCCCCTGTCCAGGCTGGCGCTGGTGGGTGCTGGCAGAGTCCTGGGCCTCCACCGCAAGGCTCCAGGTTTCCCTGGCTGGGCTGCATTGCCCTGCTCCCACCTCCCTCTCCCTGTGTCTGAGTCTCCTCCCTCTGGACACTCATCACTGGATGCAGGACCACGCTGGCCCAGGATGGTCTCATCTCAAAATCCTTCACTTAATGACACCTTCTAGCTCCCTTTTCCAAATAAGGTCACTCCCTGGTTTTGGAGAGTCAGCTGTGGCCACACCAATTTGGGGGGCCACAGATCAGTGCCTTGACCTGTGGTCCTTGAGCTGCTGCCCCGGTGGTTCTGGGCCCAGGAGGCTGCCTGGCTTTTGGGACACAACACCCTCAGGTGTTCTGGCCTTGCTGGGCTCTGGGGTGGCCTCTGGGCTCTGGCATCCCCACCCATTGGCTCCGCCCTGGCTGTGCTCTGCCTGCAGCCTGGGGAGGTAGAGAAGAATCCCGACAACAAGTGCACCTTCTTCAGCTGTATGAAGATCCACAACCAGCTCATCTCGTCCGTCTCCAACATCACCTGCCCTGACTTCAACCCTAGGAGCTGTGTCCCGGTGAGGGGGCTACCATGCGGGCTGTGTGCTGGCTAGGCCTGATCCCCAAGGCCAGGACAGTGGTTGCTGGTGGGGAGGCTGGTCCTCTTGCAGGAGCCTCTCCCCCACCTGCCTACCCACCCACCCACCCTCCCACTGCTCCTCCCCAATGCATACCACCTTCCAAGGGGCCCCCAGTCCTGCTGCCAGCTTATTCTGTTCTCCTGTAGGGATCCATCACATTCATGCCCAACGAGTGCTGCCAGACATGTGAGTAGGGTGACCAGTGGCCTGTGGGTGGGAGCGGAGAGGGAGTCCTCTACCCATGAGACCAGTGTACTCCAGGGAGAGAGGCAGGAGGAAGCTCTATGGGAGGCGGAGGGCTGTGTCTGCCTGCCCAGTGTGCGACCCCATGCCGTGTCCTGCCCCAGGCATCCTTCGGAATACCAGTGTGCCCTGCTCTACCATCCCCATCGTCAAGGAAATCTCCCACGCCGGCTGCTCCAAGAATGTCACCACCAACTACTGCTCTGGGTCCTGTGCGACATTTTCTATGTGAGTCTGCTATGTGGGCCCTGTGTGGAGAGTGGGGGTAGGGGGTGGGAAAGCCGCGCTCTGAGCCCTTTCCCCACCCTACTCCAGGTACTCGGCCCAGGCGCAGACCCTGGACCACCGCTGCTCCTGCTGCAAGGAGGAGAGAACTGTGGAGCGCCAGGTGGTCCTGGACTGTCCCAACGGAGGCTCGCTGGACTACACCTACACACACATCCAGAGGTGCCTGTGCCAGGACAGCGTGTGCAGCCTCCCGCAGGCCCGAGTGCGGCGCGCCAGCCCCCGGCTCCTGGGCAGGGCATAAGCAGCTGGGTCCTCCAGTGGCCCGCCTGCCCTGTGGGCCCGCAGAGCTCTCCCCCTCTGCTTTTTTTCCTCTCTGCAGATATTTATTTTCTGAGTCTGTTTGATCTTTTGCTTTCTGGTAATAAACTCATGCAGAGGCGCCGTGCTGATGTGGTCTGAGTTGGGGGTGTTTGGCTGGTGGGGCAGTGGGCTTGATTGCCTGAAGAGGACCCTGGGTCCTGTGGCTGTTTGTGGCTGGCAAGGCCGTGGCCCAGCATCCAGATGCTGCTGCGGCGACCTGTGTGCCCACACACGTGTGAGGTATGGGTGGGCTGTGTGAGCGTGTGCACGCATATTTGCTTGTGCTTGTGTTTTTATACTTTGTGTATGTTTGTGCATATCGTGGGGAGTGGAGGCCTCAGCATGGGGACTGGGCCTCAGCTCTGGCTGCAAACTGATAGAAGTGCCCTGGAGGGTCCTTTCAGGTTGCCAGGGAGTTGCAGGACAGAGCCATCCAAACTTTCAAAGAGCTTGCAGCAGCTCTGCTTGGACATAGGGGTGGAAGTGGGCACCATCTGTGTGTGTGCGTATGCGCACGCGCATGTGTGTGTGTGCGCGTACATGTGTGTGCATGCGTGAGTGCGTGTGTGTGTGTGTGTGTGTTCATGGCCCTGGGCGTGGATGACTGTGCATACCTGGGAGCTGGTGGCACCTGCAGGCCCAGAGCCTCTGCTTGTGGGTCACAGAGAGGCCCGGTAACCCCTCACTCAGGCAGCGGTGGGCAGGGCCAGGCCCAGCTGAGGACCCCAAATACTGCCTGCCTTTCAGTATGCTCAGCACATTCTCACCCAGGTGTCATCTGTGCTCAGGGGCCGGGTAGAGGCCAAGTTCCCACTTCTGCTCCCCATCACTGCCTCCTATGGGCTGGGCTGAACTCCCTGACTACACCCCCAGAGCAAGAGTGTGAGGGGTGGGGCCGACCCTGTGCCCAGAGTCCCCCATTGCTTTCTGTGTTGTGGGCACAGAGGGCTCTGTGCCTGAGGGGGTGGCTGGAGCTGTGCTGCCAGCCTGTCCTGGCACCGTGCCACTTCGCTGCCAGGCTGTGGCGCTCTGGTAGGCAGCTTGGACTGGTGGCTTTCAAAAAGGGCTTGGTGGAAGCGCTGAGCCCAGCCCTGGTCAGGAGTCAGGTCCTGTTGGTCCTGTGTTGGGGTGGGTGAGGTCGCAGGGGTCCTGGCAGCCCTTCCTTGTGAACCCTTTGTGAAGTAGGAAGCAGCCAGGCAGGGGTGGGGCAGAGGAGGGGAGTCCAGAAGGGCAGCCCCAAGGGATCTGTTCCTCTGTGAGGCCCTGCCCTCTCCCCAGCAGACCCCGCCCTCCATGGCAGTCCGCACCCCCTCCCACAACTGGCTCCACACAAGGATAATCCTTAATCTGGTCACAAATCCGAAAACATCAGACTCAGTTAATGTCACAAAGAGGATTTCAGGGCCTGGAAGATAGCTCAGCAGATTAAGTGGGAAGTGCAAGGTTCTGAGTTCAATCCCTGGTACTGCAAAAACAAAGAGTATTTCAACTAAAAACAATGGAAATAACTAACAACAGATAGGTCTCTGGGAAATTCTCCAATATTTGGAAACTAAGACATACATAATTTTTGGTTTTTTTCAGTACTGGGGATCAAACCCAGCACCTGGAGCTTGTTCTACCACAGAGTGACACACCAGCCCCTGACCACACTCTTAAATAATCCCTGTGTCATCTGGTTGATCGTAGTGGTGCCTGGTCCTTGTGATCCTTGTACTCTGGAAAGCTGAGGCAGGAAAGTCCCAAATTCAAGCCCAGTCTGGGCAATTTATAGATTTAGTGAGACTCTGCCTCAAAAGGAAATTAAGAATATTAACAATAAACAAGAAAGAGCTAAGAATATAGGTTCTCCATCCCCAGTATCACCAGTAATTAAACACATAAATGAAATTCTGAGTTCGGAAGAAGCACAGGAGAAATTAGAAAATACTTAAAAGAGATTAAAAACAGTTCCCTGTTTCTGGAGAGCACTTGCAATGTTGCTGTGGCATTTCTGGCACAGTTTGCATTTGAGGAAAAAGGAAGGTCTCCCTTCTGCCTTGGCAATCTAGGAAAGGAATACAGGAGACTGGGACAGGTAACCTGGATAAGTAAACAAACACCAAATGAGACAAACATCAAACACAGGGGTGGCCAGCAGCAGGGAAACGAGGCCCTTAAAGTGGTGCAGATGGGCCTGCTCAGCGCATGTGGGCAGGGAGGCAGCAGGCAGTCAGGGCGGTGGCCTCACTGTGGGCTGACCCTGGTGTCACCACATGGAGGAATCTCAGGAACACACTTTGCTAAGGCAGCTGCCGACCTAGATGGCACAGGCACAGTTGTTCTTTTGTGGAGGAGGGATGGACAAGATCTCGCTATGTAGTTCAGACCAGTTTTGAACTCACTATGTAGCCCAGGCTGGCTTTGACTCATGGTGATCTTCCTGCCTCAGCCTTCAAAGGCCGGGGATTGCAGGCATGTGCTGCCACACTCAGCTCACAGGCACAGTTCTTTTTCTTTTTTTGTATTTTAGGGAAGGGCCTACAGGTTGTTCAGGGTCTCACTACTAGATCAGACTTGTAGTGATCCGCCTGTTTACAGCCTCCCAAGAGCTGGGATTACAGCCATGCACCACCAATCACTGTCTCAGTGTGCCCCAGGGGCAGGACCGGCATGGTAGGCACAGTTCTTAAAAGAAATAATCCAACAAAATTTCCAAGCAGAAATAGAACACTTGAGCAAAACTGTACAGATTTTAGAAGCTGAATCCATAGTGTGGATGCAGAAGATCCCTGGGTGAGATGTAGTCACTAGCAAATTCTGTTGAATGTTTAGAGAAGAAAGAACCTCAGTCTTCTACTTCTCAACACCAATGGGCTACATGCCTACACTGATTTCCCAAAAAATGGCATCCAGGAAAAGCAAATCACAGCTCAATGCTTCTCAAGAACATGATGCAAAACTCCACAAAGTGAAGCTGGGGAGTTGATCCAGGAATGGCATCCACAAGGCTGCCCCCAAGACGTAAGAGTGGTGTTGTGGATGGAAATCAGTCAAAGCAGAGAAGACACCTGAACATCATGTAGGAAAAAAAAAAGAAAGAAAACCAAAAACATTTGAGCTGCAATCACAGCAGTCTGGGAGGCTGAGGCAGGAGGACAAGTTCACACCCAGCCTGGATAACTTAGCAATCAGTGAAACCCTGTCTCAAAATCAAAAAAGAGGTTGTGGTTGTTACTCAGTGTGAAGGCCCTCGGTTCAACCCATAGTACTACAAATAAATAAGTTAAATGAAAATAAAGTGAAAAGCACTGCAAAAAAGTATTTTTCCCCTTTTGAGTCAAGGTGTTGCTGTTGCTGGTCTTGACTTCCTGGGTGCAGATGATCCTCCTGCCTCAGTCCTCTGAGGAGCTGGAACTGCAGAGGCGCACCATTATTTAAAGATAATAACCGTTAGGAGCAAAAGAACTTGTGTTCGACCTCGTGAGGGCGTTACAGGGGCTGCACAGCTGGGGAACCCCATAAGGGTAAGAGGAGGTGGGAGATGTCTGCCTCTCAACCCCTACCTGAGGACTAGGAGACCCCGTAGCACAAGGATGAGAATTTGAAGACAAAGATTAGAGGGATGGAAATTGTTTAAGATTCACAGAAGACCTAATTATGCAGGTAGTAAGTCCACTGAAACCCAGAAAATTCTACTAGAACAATAAGTGAATTTAGCGACATTGTCAGATCCAAGGTCAAATCACAAAACCAATTGTATCTCTGTATAATAGAAATTAAGGCAGAGAGAGCAGTTCCCTGCAACAATATCCAGAAGGGAGGCTCAGGAACAAAGTTAGCAACAATTGTTAAAGTGGAACTAAAAGGCCCAAGGCATACACCATGCTATCGGCTTAAAGTTTAATGTTGGCAATGTGGCTGCCCTCCAAAAGTTTGTTTAAAGTCAGTGCAACAACCATAAAATCCCTGCTAAGCTCTGCAAAGGAAGAGCCCTGTTCTGTCCTGGACCTGGGTCTTGGAGCAGCTGTCAACCTGGAGTCCCCTCTGTCCACCAGATAGCCAGGGTCTCTAGCCAGAGCTGCAATACCACAATTAAGCAGCAGGTGGAGCCAGAGATACCTTGTGCCAGAGAGCTCTCACAGACGTAGGAGAAAACCCTCGTGACTTTCGGGGACTACATTTGTGGCGTCTGCCGGAGGTTTACAGTGTGACGCTAGGTTGGAGATGTTAAGGCGGTTGTCACAGTGAACGGACCGAGTTACCTCCCTCTCCCTCTTCCCCATGTATGACTAAGGCAGCTAATGAATGCTTGTTTAGCAGAAATCCCCGGAAGACAGAGTCACTAAGCTCTGTCCACATCCCTGGGTGTGCATGGACGCATCCCTGCCTCTCCTGGCTCGCTCAGAGACCTCGTCTTGCGGGTGCAGAGCCAGAGCTGGCGGGAGTACAGGGCTTGTCCTGGGTCTGCGAGGTCTGACCGCAAGGAGGCGTCCTTGTCCCATGAAACGTGGGCAGCCAGGCTGGACCCCTGGCGACAGAGCAAATCTGAGGCCCTACCTTGCATCTTCAGCCCCGGAGCAAGCCAGGAAAGGAGTGGTGACGTCAGCACTGGACAGAGGGACAGCCGTCCCGCTGCTAATAGCTCCTCGGCAAAAGCCGAGGGAGCCGCGTCATTCTGCGGGCGGTCGAGAGGGCTGGGCACAGCTGGGCCGGGGCCAGTGAAGAGAACTGACATGCATCCAGGAAAGCCAAGCAGGGGTGCAGTCTAGAAAGCCCGAGTTCACGCATCCGCTCTCCACAATGCCTGCCATCCCTGCCCACTGCAAACATGGAGTAATAGAAATACATAGTTAAAAACTGTCTACGCTTTGAACTGCTTTATGCATATCTTCAGCAACCCCCGCAAATGTAATACTCGGTACTTTCCCCACCACGCAGGCCACGTGATCTGGCATCATACATGGGGCCCAAAGAGAGTTGTGCAAGCGGCTTCAGGTTGAAATACTGGAGGTACCCCTTGTACTGGTGCTGGGTGGATTGCATTTTGTGTATTACCTTAAGAATATTTCATTGGCTGGCTTACCTTTCATCCATTTTCTATTTTTCTAACTATAAGGCTTTTCCTTGTATAAAAATATTTTGGGGGTAAGTAAGCAGCTACACTCTTAATTCACTGATAAGAGATATCTGCTAAAATAATATCTGTAAGTATAATATCATGTATGCACCTTGTACAATACCAAAACGTTATGAAAACAGTTTGCAATGTATTAATTTATCGAATCTGTAAGGTGTCTTGAAACTGTCTGATTGACATTTGTATTCCAATAAATAAATAAATAAATAAATAAATAAACCAAAAGAGAAACATCACAGAATTAAGCAATGAAATAATAAATATTTATATGTATAACATAAAAAAAATATTTTGGGGATGGGAAGATAGCTCAGTGGACTAAAGCGCCTGCTTAAGCAAGCTTAGGTAAATGCAAGGAGCGAGGTTTAGTCTCCAGCACCACAGACCACATAAGCCCCACCCCAGGGCAGGCTGAGCCCCCCATAAATAAATAAATAAATAAAATAAAATTACACATTTAGGGAAAAAATTGTTGACTAAGCTTATTTAAAAACAATTCCCAGGGCTTGGGATTTAACTCAGTGGTAGAGTGCTTGCCTAGCAAGCTGGAAGCCCTGGGTTCAGATCTCAGCACCAAACACAAACAAACAAACACACACACAAAAAAACCCTTCCCCTAAAAACAATTCACTGGGCTTTTGCTTATAAATACAGTTTTGCATTTCTCATGTTTAAGCTGAAATGAAGGAGAACTTTTAGATAGTAAAGCATCTGTGTTGGGCTGGAGAGATAGCTTGTTAGTCTAAGTGTCTGCTTGTCAAGCACAAGGACTGGGGTTTGTTTTCTGGTATTGTGTGCCATGCTGGCCCTGGAACCCTGAGTGCACTGTGCTGGCCACCAAAACCAGGTGTGGTGCTGCACACCTGTAATCTCAGCACTGGGGAGGCTGAGACAGGAGGATCACCATGAGTTCGAATGCATAGCAAGACCCTGTACCAAATAAATGCATAAATAAAAAGATTAAAAAAAATCTGATGGCTGACCTGATACCTCAGTGGATTAAAGCACCTGCTTAGGCAGAACACAGTGGCCGGGCTCGATCCTTGGCATGCTGTGCCAGTGATTGAGACTGGGAATAGCTGCACTTGCCTGTAATCCCAGCACTTGGGAGGCTGAAAACAGGATAATCATTACAAGTCCAATCTACATAGTGAGACCCTGTAGATCCTCTCCTAAATACAGAAAAAAATTCTGTCTGTGCCTTTCCCTTTTCCTTTTGGCCATGCCTTACAATCTATAATTTTGAAAACATATCTGCATTAATTATACAACTTCTCTTTATTTTGCAATGAATATGTATGTATTAACTTTAAAAAATGAAGTAAAACCCTCACTGAAGGCTCCTCAGAGCTTAGATGGATTCCTATGTACAACGGAGGGAAGACAGAGGCTGCTGTCAGAGGATGTTGAAAGAGACCTGAGCAAAAACCAGACATCCTGCCTGTGACACAGTGAACTGGGACCTGCAAAACTGGAAAGCTTAGGGCCAGCCAAATAGATCATTGGATTAAAGTGCCTGCTTAGGCAGATGCAGGGGCTGGGAGTTCCATCCTGTCCTGCAGGCCCCACTCCTGGGAACCCTGGGATGGTGATTGAGACTGGATGTGGTGGTGGTGCACTCCTGTAATCCCAGCACTTGGGAGGCTGTAAACAGGAGGGTCACTATGAGTCTGATCCATGCAGTGAGACCTTGTAGACCCTATTCTAAAATACAAAAAACAAAAACAAAAACAAACAAACAAGCAAAAAACAAAACACTGGGAAAAAACCCTGGAAAGCTTGTAGATGAAAATAAAGGTTGTCTGTAAGGTTGGATTTCATAGCTATGAGATAGATTTGAGTGCAACCCAGAGGTTTCAAGGCAAACGGCCTGGGTTTCAGCCTGGCTGTGACTAGTGGTGCTGGGGCTTTAAGAGGTGGGACCTGGTGGGCAGCATCCTCTTGACCTCAGTTGGTCCTTAGAGTGTGGATCCTGATAAAGCTGGCTTGTGCACATCCTAGCCCCACCCCACTGCAACCTGTGCACACTCAACCCCTCTCTCCACAACTGTGCACACCCCCACCCCAATGCACACCTGTGCACACCCACACTCCTCCACTGCACAACTGTTCACATCTCCACCCCATGCACACGTGAGCACATCCACACACCTTGTATCCCTTCCCTTCTCCGCTTGGTTGTGAAGCATCCAAGCCCACTTGGAGGTAAGACAAATGAATGAGTGAGCCATGGGTCTTGGGCTTCCAGCCTCCAAAGCTGTGGGTCAAGGAAACCTTTCTGCTTTATAAAATTCCAAGCCTTGGGCATTTGTTGCAGCAGCAGGGCATGGAATAAGACCTCGGCTCCTAGAACATAAAGCCAAAATGAATCCCTTGGCCTGGGGAGGATGGGGTGTCATGGAAGGAAAGAGAGAGTGAGGAGGGACCAGGGTCCCCACAGCCACACTCCCACCACCTCCTGAAGTTTTCTTGCCTCCCTGTGTACTTAGGCTGTGCACACAAGGTCTTTGGGGACACTTGGCCAGCCGCAGTGGGGGTCTAAAGATGAGTGAAGGGTGGAGGTGGGATCTGAGCAGGCTTGTGCAGGGAGTGCAGTGACAGGACAGGGCACAAGCCCAGAGCCACCAGCTCAGGGACCCAGGGCAGGGCATGTCACACCCAAAGGGGACTACACTGATTTGCACCCCAGATCCAACAGGCTCTGGGGTCTTGGATCTGGGAAGAAGTTCTGTCCAGTGATAGTATCCTTGCTGGGGACCCCTGGTGACCACACATGGATGCAGGGGAACATTGTGGACCAGAGACCGTGGGAATGTGTGTGCTGTCCCTGGACGCTGCTTTGCAGGGTGAGCGGCAGGAACACAGCCCTGTGTGTGGAGTCACATGTGGGCTCTGCCTCTGTTGAATGAACAGAGAGCACCTGGTCCTTGAGTTTTATGGATGTGGTGAACGTTCACAGAAAGAGGCACTGAGATCAGGGTCTCCATCACCCTGGAAAGGCAGAAGCATCAGGCAAGGTCACTCCAGTTCTGCTCTGAAGTTTTGTCCCCAATGGGAACAGATCTGAAGTGGTGACCGCTAACACTGGTGCAGGTGCTGAGTGAGTCCCGGGGGTCCACTCTACTGCAATTCTGTGGCGCCTGTTTTTACAGTATGTGAAACTACTGGGGAGAGTGTGCCGCTGCGGAGACTATCCCTGAGCATCTCCCTCCTGCCTGCCTCTGCAAAGCCCGGCCCTCCCGGCCCTCATGCTCCCATGGCTTGTTCACCTCTGGCCTGAGCCAGCAAGGCTGACCCCAAATCCAGGACCAGAGCTGTGCAGCATCAGCCCCCAAGGACTGTGCAGAAATGGGGTGCTCTTGGCACCCTGCCCACTTCGCAAGCCCAGACAGGAGCTGGCCTTTGTTTCTTCTTCCTTGTACCTTGGACTCTTTTCTACTTTACGGTTAGGATCCCTAGGGGCCAAGCTGGGCCCCTGCAGGCATTCATGTGCTGAGCCTCTGAATCCCAGAACTGCACACTGTGATATTTGGAGAAGGGTCTGTTGTAGTCTGGGGTTTCCCAGGTGAACAATAAAACAGTACAAGACACCTAATTGTATGATTATTTTATAGCAGACACTCAAAGAGTCATATACATGAGAGTGCAGGAAATCTGTCCACACACTAGAGACCCAAAGAATCCAGCTGAGGCCTGGACCCCACAGTAGTGCCCTGTATGAATCCAGCAGAAGACCTAGGCCTATGACAGTGACTCATTCAGTCTGTTTCACAGATCTGGGCTGGGAAGGTCCCGAGGTCAGTGGTGAAAGCTAGGAAGTCTATGCCAGCGGGATGAAGGATCTGTGTTACTAGGCTGAGGGATATGACCTAGAGCTTGGAAATGAGAACAACCAAGTTCCATCAGGAAAGCCAGCCTAACAAGGTCCCCCAGCAGAATAGCCCAAGAGAACCAGCAGTTCCAACAGCTTCAACAGCTTCTAAATGTCTTCCTCTCCAGTTCTGCCTCTTAAGCTGCCACTAAGAACTCTCAGGTGGCCTCCCGCACCCAGTAGCATGCTGGTTCAGTTCAGCTGGCAGCTACAAGTTGACAGCAGTTGTCAGTCCACATAGGGCATCTACTGATGAGTACATTCCACTGAGATCCTTGGGGCCTGGCACGTGGGAATGAGCAGGCCAGAATTGGAGGAGGCGCCCCCTGCAGGCCAGGCTGGGATGCAAGAAATTCAGGTCGGCTGCTCAGAGCCTGCCAGTCCTGTTACAAGGCTGAGAGGACTCCTGCCACCTTCAGTTCTGTGACAGTTGGGACAGGACCCAGGCAGATGGGACATGGAGGCCAGAGGAGCCTCCTGGCTTAGTCTGGACAGGACCCAAGACCTGGGTGGGGATGGGCAGGGCCTGGCTGCCTGGTCAGGGTCCTAGGACCTCAGCACCTAGCCCTCGCTCTGCCCCATGTCCCACACCCACTGCACACCCAGGCACCTGCCATGGCCTGGATGTCACCTCCTGCCATGGCCTGGATGGACCTAGTGGCTGTTTCATCCCCGAAGCCACCTCCCCTCCCTGAATCCTCTCGGATCATCTCAGCATTCCACCTACTCCTCCTTGAGCCTGCAGCTCCCGTGTTGAGGGATTCTTCCTGGTGGCCTGGGCAGCTGGGCCTTCTTGTCCTGGGGCTACCCTGGGGTCCTTTGGTCCCAGGTACTTCCAGTCTGGGTGGTCACTCTTGCCTTCCCACTTCCTGGGGGGCACACCTGTGAGGCTAGGCTGCCATTCCAAGGGTGGGCAGGAAGCTGAGAGGTCTCTGTGTACCCCCAGGGTCCTTCACCTATGGACCTTGACTACAGCTTCATGGGCTGCAGGAGGGATAGGGCCCTAACCTGGACATGTCCAGGGCTGTGGTCTCAGGAGGCCCGGTGACCAGGGGGCCTGGCCAGCTGCCCCTGGCAGGGGAGGCATCTCCCACCCATCACAGCCAGGACAGTCTGCTCTAGGTCCAGATCTTCACTTGAGGAGGTGACCAGAGGCCTCCCTGCTGGCCATGGTGACACACTTGGCCAAGGTTGGGCCACTCTAGCCTGCTGCAGCTGCTGGATCTTGGGTCACCACTCTGTTGGCACCTCAACTCCTCCCCTGTGCTTTCTAAGTGGGCATGCTGAGGGCTGGGGACCCTGCACAACAGTCTGAGCCTGAGGACTTGTGGGTTCCTCTGTGGTGCTCCCCCCATCCTACTCTGAAGGAGTTGGGATTGGATCCTTGGGCTCAGGCAAAGTGTGTTGCGTAAGGACACTGGCACCCTAGGGGCCTCTTGACCACTGAGTTCAAGTTGAATCAAGCCCAGAGCTTTGCCAAGCCACGGGCATCTCAGGGTGCTGGGCAGAAGGGATGGCCATGCTCCAGGCCACGGAAGTTTGCTCAGTGATGGGGGACGCCCTGTCCCCTCTGGTAGCCTGATAAGCTGGACCAGAGTTTGCCAGGGGACCTAGTGCCAGCTTCCTCTGCAGAGCCTAGGGGCCCCCTCCTGCCCCCCTGATGTGGCTGGGCCTGGCTCTGAGGCAGCCACTACTCCTCTCCTGGGGGATGTGTCCTAGGCCTCTGACTTGTGCACAGGGTCTCCCCAGGCTGGGATGTCAGGGTTCCAGCCCCACCTGTGGTCCTGCCTTTGAGGACAGCACTGCCATGTCAAGGCATGTCTCCTAGCATGTCAGAACATGTCCTCACATGTTGTTACATGTTCTAGCATGTTGGGGCATGTCCTAGCATGTTGGGAGGGGTCCCCTCCTGAGCTCCTCTTCTCATTTTCTACTCTGAGTCTCATGAGGTCCTGACAACTACAGAGCATCTCTGTGTCCTCCTGGTTAGCACATCTGGTTGGGAGTCAAATCCTCCTCCTGTACTCTTCTCCTTCAGCCCTGTGAAGACTTCAACACTGTCTGTGACGAGGGGCCATGGAGGGGTCCAAGACAACCCTGTGGGTGACCTGCCCTCCCCTAGTGTGGGTCAATGACCTCGGTGCTGCAGTCTGTTCCTGGGGTGCTCGTGGAGTCCTGGCCCTTCTCCTGCTGTTTCCTGTGTGGGAGTTGCAAGTGCAGGTGCTTCTTTACATGGCTTCGACTGAGATTCTTGCAGCTATGAGTACCAAGGCCCATTCTGCTCACTGCTGCGTGGTATTGCTCTGTTAATACTCGCTACATCTGCGATGCCTTCGCTGCAGGTGGACACCCTGGCTTCCCCACAGTTGTGCTCATGTCCCAGCCCTTCCTAGCTCATCCCGGAGCCAACACCCAGCACCCCAGAAGGTGGCCGTCTTATCTAAGGCACCTTCTTGGAGGCCACAAGGTTGTGATAATGTCACTGGGGTGAGTTCTGCTCCAGTGTGGCTGTCCTAATGGAGACAAAATCTGTCAGTGAGGTGCCACATGGCTGTGCAGGCACAGGTCAGGCACTGTCCAAGTGATGGGGAGCCCAGGAGCCTGGGAGCATGGAGGCCAGGGCAGGCTGCACAAGGCCTCTGGGCCTGGGAGGGTTCGAGCCCTGGGCAGGCCTGGGAGAGTTTGCTGCCCTGTGCTGAATCCAGCTTCTGGAGTCATCTGTGCTGGTGACTGAGGCACACACAGCTCTTCCCAGGTCACTGGACCCCATGCAGCCAAAAGCCTGTTGAGTGGCAGTGCCCTGCCCCCAGCTCTCAGCCACTGTCCTGTGGGATGTCACCCTCCTGGGATCCCAGGGCCACAAGGCAGCATCTCCGGCCCAGCTCTATGGCTCCTGAGCCCTTCTGTCTTTAGGTGGTGGCTGTTCCCACATGCCATGCCCACTGAGGCCCAACCCTCTATGCTCTCCAGATCACTGGCTGGCAGGAGCTGCAGGACAGGCCATCCCCAGCCCTACACCAAGCCCGGGACAGTGCCGGCCTGGACAGAGACAGTGCCAGCTGAGCCTTGTTGGAGGCCTTCTGCCTCATTTCTCTCTCTCTGCTTCATTCTCTCAGAGTCTCAACTGCAATCTCTCTGCTGTCACTCTCTGTGTCTCCCCTCTCTGTGTCCCTGTCCTACCCATGTCTGTGACTTTACCTCTCTCTGTGGCTTTGTCTGGTTTTCTTACTCTCGGCTGTGTTCTGAGGTGCCCTCTCTGCAGAGTGGAGTGAGTGGGGCTGTGAGTACATCCTGTATATACTCGGGTGGCCACGTCCCCTCCCTCTGCTGCCCCCAGATCTGGGCAGTGCAGGCTCACATTCTCCAGGGGCTCTGTTCTCTGTGTCCTTTGGGGGCTGGCACTGGGTCCCTTCTGGCGGGTCCCTGCTGCCCTTCATTTTGCACCCACTACCTAGGGTAGTTCTGCTGAGTCAGGGGCAGAGTGTGGCAGGGCTTGGCCCCTGGGGATGGGGATACCTGGCTCTGTCACCTGCCCCTGCCCTGATGTCTCACACCTGTTTCCCTCCTAGTCCTGGGAAAGCAGCAGATGGAGCTGTGGCTATCCTGGCCTCCTCCAGCCCACATGGGAGCCCCGGCTGTCACCTGCCCAGCCAGAGCAGAGTCAGGGTTCTGCTGGTGTCTAGCTGGAGAGTGCAGTCTGGATGAGTTTGGGTGTGAGGCCCGGGCCTGTGGGCACAGAGCCCTGGGTTTGAGTCCCTGCCCCAGTGCTGTGGCTGTATGTCCTCCTCGAGGGGCAGTGTCGGGGAGCCCTGAGCCCTAGGCCTTGGGTGAGCCCCATGGGAGCCAGAGGAAGTTCAGAGGTGCAGGCAGCACTCTGACACTGAGCACTTCCCTTGAGGACCTGCTGAGAGATGGCCTTGGGGGCTCTGACCCACAGATACCACACGGACACCCTGCCTGGGTTGGTCTGGGCAGGCAGAGCCAGCAGGCAGCGCCGCAAGGGGTCACGAAGGCTCAGAAGTAAGAGGAGGCTGTGGTGAGCACCTCTGTCCCTGGGACGGTGATGATCATGTGGGGTGAGCAGAGGCGGGGAGTGGGTGTTCAGGGCCACCCCGGGCTGGGGCAGAAGAGGGCACACATGGAGGATGGTGGAGGGCAGGGAAGGGGCACAGGGAAGCACCCACCAGTGTCCCCAGGAAGGGGACAGCCCCACCTGACGTTGCTGGGCCCTGACCTCCATATTTAGGGCTTAACTCAAACCCCACAAATCTCCTAGCCAAACAGGCCAGCCCCGTGTGTAAACAGGTGCATCCGTGTGGCCTGCCTGTGGGAAGCTGGGGACCCTCCCCTCCATGCTCTCGTCTGGTGCAGACTGCTGGCCAGGCCCATGTGGGTCTGTATAGGGCAGGTCAGTGGGCTCAGGCCAGGAAGACCCACCGGGTTGTAGGGCCACAGGATCACATGCTCCAGACACCTGATCTTGCTAGGAGTCTGGCTGGAGCCCACTGTGGTCACCTGAGTCCTGTCCCCATGGTGGACTGGGGTGGCCTGGTCAGGTAGATTCGCTGTGCAGAAGCCACACAGGTGACTAGGGGGGCTGGATGGGGATCTGCCTGAGTGTCCAAGTGGATGGGTGGGTGTCAAGGCTTCCTGTGCGGGCAGAGGCCATGAGCCCCAAGGGCTTTTGACTAGTACTCTCCATGTGCCATCCAGGACTTGAGTTCTGCCACCTTTCTGGCTGAGAATGCGCCTGTGCCCCTCAGGGAAGCCTTGGCCTTGCTCACAGTGCTGGGCTGGGCCCTGCTGCCCATACTCACTGTCCCTGTCAGTCCGGATTTCCTATGTACAATGTGGCTATCTCTGTCACCTACAAGGGCCCTATTTTCCCTCTGCTGCTGCACCATTGAGGGAGTGTTCCTTTCCTACCCTGCGTGTCCTCACATGTCTCTGCCTTCATGTGCAGGAGGATTGGTCCCCTCTGGCTGAGTTTCCCCGTGAGGGTCCTAGCCCAGGCCTGGGGCTGTGGGGTTGGGTGGCACTGAAACCACACACTGTGGGCAGCCAGGCAGAACCGAGGCCCTAGGGGCAGGAGCACCTAGGAGCCCAGGTGCTGTGCTGCTGCCACAGGCTCCTAGGCTATAGTGGCCCTGTGCTGAGGGGCACAGGCCCATTCTCAGGGGCCAGACCAGTCTTCCTCAGCCAGGGAGCAGCGTGGGCCCAGGGACCGCCCTGCCTGGAGTGCTCCTGTGCCTGCTGAAAGATAAACTGTTTGTTTTTCCAGGGAGGAGGGTATGAGAAGATATTTCCCATTCTGTGAATAACTGTGCCTTTTGCAGGCATGAGTGCCAAAGTGCCCAGCCCATAGCCGGGAACACTGCTGGGTTGCAGCCCCACATGTGACTCAGACTCCCCAGAAACCCGGAACACCCCCACCCGACAGCCGGGAGGATTTACCCAGGGAAGCCACAGGCCTTTGTCACATCTGTCACCCGTGACTCTTCAGGGAAGCCATGGCTCAGGAATCTACCAGATGCACACAGTGTGGCTTTGTGACCCTTGAAGGGCCTCTGGATCCTCTCGAGAAATGGCCTTGCCACCCTGGATGTAGGCTCTGCCCTGTCACACATGAGGCCACACAGTGGCACAAGCAAGAGCATGCTGTTGGGGTTCAGTGGGTGTTGGTTAAGTAGGAGTGTGTCCACCCCCCGGCCAGCAGGAGCCCGTCCTGCTCTTTGGCCCAGTGTTAAGTCCTTCCAGGGTGGCCAGTGGCCTGGACCAGGTCAGCTCCACATCCCTCTCACCTCCCTCCTTCTCTTCTTTCCCTCCCTCTTCTCTTCTGTCCAGTTACTTACTGACCCTTCACTTCACTAAAGGTGACATGATGTCTCACTGAGGACTTGGCTGTCTTGGCTCAGTGTCACCCACAGGTTCAGGTCTCCCGTTCTGACTGACAGGCCGGCATCATCCAGGTTGTACCTGTGTTAGAGGACGCACCTGGCCAGGGTGGGGGCTATAGGACTTGGGCTCAAGCCTGAGGGGCTCTCTATGGGGGGACACGGGGCTGAGGACATGTCCATGAGGGCCTAGAGGCAGCCCTGGGGCTCCTCTGCCTGGTCACAATGCTGCATGTCCCTGATGAGTTTTTGTCCCCAGGTCTCAGTGAGCTCCCTAAAGGAAGGTCCTGTGCCAGCCCAGAAAGGTCCAAAGGATGAATAAACCTGCTTGACGGATGAGTGGGTGAGGGCATGCAGGGCACAGGTGCAGCTTGAGGCCACAGAGCCCTGCATGGCAGTCGGGCTCCACCCATTGTTCAGCTGTCTGGTGCTGACTGTGGGCACACAGGCTGGGGTAACCATGGGAGCAGAGTCGGAGTGGCTGCTGTGGGCTTGGTGTAGGGCATTTCTGTCCCTGTTTGGAGGTGTTACTACCCCAGGGCGCAACTAGGACTCTGTGCTGAGGTGTCCCCCCCACAGACACAGGCCACTTAATCCACAGCCCAGTGGGCCAGGCGGGAGTCCACGCCTGGCCAGGAGGGCCTGTGATGTCTGTGTAGGGGCACTGAGCCCCTAAAGCACTGGGTGTGAGGTCCTGAGCTGGCCAGAAGCCTTGGCTGGAAGCTGGCTGGGGGCAGGGGTAGGTATGGGTGCAGACAGTGCCTCTCTGACCTTGGCTGCCCTTTTGCCTATTCCCTCTGAGACAATGGCCCTGGCAGGGTGCTGAAGGAGAAGCTGGGTGGGGTGCGGGTGGGACTCACCTCCCACCCTTGGGCCCCACAACAAAGGATAGAGTCCCCAGGGGCCAGGTGGGCAGGGTGCAGCCTGTATGCCTGGGCTGGGCCCGCTATTGTTCCTGTGGTCCCTCCTAACTCCTGTCCTTGGTGGGGACCAGTGCTGATCTTTACGTGTCTGGGAGGCCTTGACAGAGGTGGCTTGGGACACCTGGACTCAAGGCTAGCTGGCACTCCCACTCTGCTATCTGGCATCCAGCAACCCCAGGGGTGTCCCACTGTGTACAAGCTGGGGTGGCACCCGGCTGTAGATTTCCTTGAGGAACAGTGAATTCTGCAGCCCAATGCTTTGA
The DNA here is from genome assembly GCA_004027165.1 of Ctenomys sociabilis. Lineage (NCBI taxonomy): Eukaryota > Metazoa > Chordata > Mammalia > Rodentia > Ctenomyidae > Ctenomys > Ctenomys sociabilis. Next base: position 20,841 of record PVKA01017378.1, on the reverse strand, counting down.
AGTGGCCAGAAAGGAGGGGGTGAGAGGTGGGAGGGACAGCTCAGGATGGTCTCTGAGTGTGACTGAGGCCAGGCTGTGCCTTCTGTCCATGACACTGCCTCTGCCCAGGGCCCTCTGCCCATGCCCACCACCTCCCTCTGGCCTGGGTCTTCTCTGGCTGTGCCTGTGAATCCCCAGGGCTCTGGGTGGGGCACAGCCCTGGAAGATCCCACAACCCATGTCCCAGGTGTCCCTTCCTGTGCCCCTTCTACTTCTGGGCTGTCCAAAGTCTTCCTGGGCTCCCAGTAGTCTGTGGGGAGTGGTCAAGACATGGCTGTAGGCAGAGGCCAACTGGAGAGGGTGTAGCCCAGGGCAGGGTTAGGGATGGTCCCCAAGGAGCAACAGCCCTGTCACAGCAGTGAGCACTATATTTTTGGTCCCTAGGGGCCAGGCAGTGACCCCAGTGTCCACACACGGCCTGTTGTCAGGAGCTCATAGATGTCTACTCTCCTTTCTCAACCTCTCTTTCTATAGTGGTCCTGGCCCCTCCCAGCTGGGACCTCACTGTGAGGTAGCAGGGGGTCTTTTGTACTGCAGAGTCTGAGGCCCAGAGAGACCAGTGTGCCTGTAATTGGCCTGCTGGTGTGGAGCTGCTGATGACCCCAGCCTCAGTGCCAAGCAGGAGAGACAAAGTCTGGACAGAACCCTCCCCCCTACTGCGGCACCCTGCCTGGGGTGCCTTGTCAGGTGCCCTGCCTCCCAGCCCTGGGCCGGGGCTGTGGTGGGTGGGGAGGAGACCCTGCCAGGCCCTGGACCCCTGCTAGTCCCCTTATCTATGGCCAGGGTGCTCCTTGCAGGCAAGACCACAGGTAGCAGATAAGGTGAGAGCGTGGCCTCTGCCGTGCTCAGCGAGGAATGGCGTTATCAGGCAGGATGTTTTCTCAGGCGGGCAGGCAGGTGTTCCTGCAGCAGCTCAGCTGCCAGTTCCCAGGCCCAGCAGGGCTGCTGTCCTAGCGGGAGGGCTGGGCTGCTGGGCTTGGGCTGCTGCAGCTGCTCTCACTGGGACAGACCACATGCACCCTGGGCACGCAGAGCAGATCGGTCACTAGAGGATGCCTCCACGTGTCATCAGAGGAGGATTCCCATGCACAAATGAGTAAACTGAGTCACAAGAACCTTGCTGCTCCTCAGATTGGCTCTCACTTCAAGATATAGCAGCACCTCTCAGCACGCCCTTGCAAACAAGGAAACAGCGAGGGGTGGGGAAGGGGCCAGGGTAGTGTTCTGCTCACAAGGACAAGCAAAGGGTGAGGTGCTGGGGTCCCATCAGGGCGTCCTGATGGGGCCCCTGGAAAGCTGAGGTGTGCAGTGAGCAGGCAGCATGGACCCATGATGCCCAGCTCCCATGCCCACAGGCCAGCCCTTCCTGTGGCCGACTTGCCACTGGCTGTGATGGCCCTGCCCACTTGTTCAGCCCTGCCCTGCTCCAGGCCTGTATGACATCCCTAGTGCAGGTCCCCGGGATCCCACTTTCCCACAACTCCGTCCCAGGACTGGATCTGTCCTTGCTCTCGGTCCAACTGGGGCCCAGGCTGGCCAGATGCCAGGTTGCAGTCAATGGCCTGGAGGGAGTAAATGGCCCTTTGTGTGCAGCCCCTGAAGACAAAAGTGGGTCTGAGGAGCCTCCTGTTAGACCAGCAGGGCAGAGGCCATCTGGGCAGGCAAGGGGCCTTGGAGATGCCATGTCCTGCCAAGACCTGTTCTGCCAAGGTGCAGCAATGAGGCTGGGCTTGGCTCTGTGCATTGGCTCTGGGGATGGAGGAGATAGCTGGGTCCTGTCCTGGGTTAGGCCCCTGGACTGTGGCCCTGCCTTAGCACACCTCTTTCCTCCTTCCCATCTTTCCCCTCTTGCTCCCCCTCCTCCTGTGTCCCACCACCTCCAGGAAGCCCTCATCCCTGAGCTCTCTCCAGCCAGGTGCTAGCGGCTGAGGAGCCCCTGCCACAGGCAGGAGCCGAGGCTGCGGCTGAGGAGGTGGCACCACTGTGCCCGGTGCAGCTGCTGCTTCTGTGGCATGGTCCTCCAGGTCCTTCAAGGGTCAGTGTCTTGTAGGGTACGTCACCTGGCATCCAGGGCCCAGTTGAGGCACCATGTACCTCCCAAGTGCCTGCTCCTATGCCCCCCAGTTGCCCTCAGCCCACTGGCCGTTCTTGAGCCACCTGCCCACCGTGTTGGCTGCCAAACTTGGAGCTCTGCCCTGCTACCCAGAGCCTACCAGGTGGATCCCACATGGCCACATACCCCAGGACCCCGCTGGCCCTGCTGTCTAGTGCCCCAGGCCTAGGCTGTGCACTCCGAGAGTTCACTCTGCTGGCCTGCAGCAAACTGGCAACGGCACCACAGCTGCTCTCAGAGCCTGCCTCTGTCTTCTTTGGCCATGGTGCCTGGCTATACTCCAAGGACCTCTCTGGCAGCAAGGCTGCTCTCCACTTTGCTTAGTCTTCTAGTTGACTGACAGAGGCCAAGGGCCTGCAGTGTGTCACAGGACCAAGGGTGCCATCCATGCAGGCAGCCACAGACCCAGCTGTGGAGGCCATGGGAGTCAAGTTCTCTTGGAGCAAGGTAGGGTGCTGTGTGAGGCCCCTCCAGCCACATTTGGGCCTTTGGAGGGGCCACTCTGGACAGACTCCCTCTACTCAGCTATGGTGCACTGTCTCCTGAGGCCCAGGGCCCAAGGCTTGAGGACAGAGGATGCCCCCTTTGCAACAGGACAGTGAACTCTTGTAGGCTCATGCTACAGAGAGGATAGGTTAGGGGCTGCAGGAAGAGGGGTCTCAGTGTCCTGGCTGACTAAGTGACAGGCAGTGGCCCAAGCATCCAAGATAAAGAAACCACAGTGGCTGGGTGGCAGGAGTCTGGCGTACCAAGAGGAGCTTGTACAGGTCATGTTGCACTGCTTGATCAGCACCTTGGGCCTCAAGAGACCCTGAAAAGGAGGTCCATGCCCTGGACTATGGGCTGCACCCAGGATGAGGGCAAGACAGAGATGAATCCCAGGGCACTCGGATCTGTCGGCCTTGTACAGTAAGTACTTGTGGGAGCATAGACTCCAGGTCTGCAGCACAGCATGCACAGTGTCCTGAGTGTGGACCCCACGCAAGAGCAAGAAACAGTCATGGGGCGCCCGGACCACACATCCGAGCTGGCTCAGACACTGAAGTAGCCTGCTTACAGGTGGAGGAGTCTCAGGGGAGTGGGGTGGGAGAAAAGCAGGGGCCTCAGGAGAGATGGGCACCTAGGGAGAGGGCCAAGCATTTTTAAGTCTAGAAGCCAAAGCAAGCAAGTGGGCAGAACACAAACAAAGCAACAGAATCTGAACTAAAACCATCACTGAATGGGCTTGTTGGGAGGGAGGGGCTTGAAGACAGGAAGCACCATGCAGGGAGCAAGAGAAAGTGGGTATTGTTATTATTATTATTATATTATTATTATTATTATTATTATCAAAGGCCTTGGTAACCCGTAGACTATTGTCTGAAGAAGAAAGGGACCAGATATTTTCAAATTTTGATTAAAACTACGGCCTCTAGATTGTAAGAAGCAAGTGCAGAGCACACCAAATATGAAGACACTGCACCTCTGCACACAGTAGCTCAATGGCTGAAAGAAAAGAAGTGTGGAAGAAAAGCCTTTTAAAAAGCCGGGAACAAAACATGGTGCAGAGGGGATGGTGAACGTAAGCCCAGTCCTGCCCAGGTTAGCATGAAATATTCTGGTCAGGGTGGGGTTGCAAGCTGACTCCAGGAACAAGACCCAGGTGTGCAGGGTGGAGCTGAGCAGAAGCACTTCGACGTCAGCTTCAAGTGAATCCGTGTTATTTTATGCAAATCGTGCCTGAACAAAAAGAACTTTGAAAGAAAAAAAAGAAAAACAAAAAACAAATAATTGGCTCCTCAAGGAAAAGGGCCGAGAGCCTTGGGCTGGCGCTGTGTGCAGGCTGGCGGGGCAGGCCGCCCTTGTTGTGGAGCCTCTAGCTGCTCATCAAATGCATTCACAGATAGATGAATGTGGCCTGTGTTTAGAGGGTGTCCTGCAATGGGCAGTAGGTTACGTGTGTGGCCTGGAAGGGGAGCAGACAGCTGGGCACTGCGGCCCACAGGGCAGGTAGCACGCAGAGGCCCAGAGTCAGTGGTCGGAAAGGGTCTGCCCTGCTGCTCCCGCTGAGAGCCAAGGAACACACGGAGCTTCTTCAGTCACAGAGACCTCAGCACAGACACACAGGGTGGGGAAGAGGGTCCTGAGGACCCAGGTGCTGCCTCCAGGGTTCCTGGCATCCCAGATCAAAACCTGGGATGGGGGAGCAGGTTCCACAGTCTAAGGAGATAATTTCTACCCTAAACTAAAACAGAGCAACCAAATGTGGTAGAACATGCCTGTAATCCCAGCACTTGGGAGGCTGAAGCAGGAGGATCATCTTGAGTTCAAGACCAGCCTGGGCTACAAAGTGAGCTCAAGGCCAGCCTGAGCTGTAGTGAGACAGTCTCAAAAAAAAAAACATAAAAAACCCCCCAAAAACCAACAAATAAAAAACAGTAAAAATCCACAAGAGGGGAAAGCAAGGAAGACACAATCCAAATCACAGAGAGCAGAAAATCAATGAGAAAGGGCAGCATTTTGGCCAGGGCAGCAGAGACATGTGTCTAAATGCAGACGAAGGGGCCAGCCCCACCCCACCCTGCACCATGAAACTGGGACTGGGCTAAAAAGAGTGAAAGGAGATGCCATGTGCCACCATGGTTAGGTAAAAATTCACATTATTTAATTATATATTTTTCTCCATGAGAACGGCCTTGCTATGTAGTTCAGGCTGGCCTTACTTAGGAGGATCCTCCTGTCTCAGCCTCCCAAGTTCTGAGATGAGGTGTGTACCACCACACCCAACTAACCCAGTTCAGCTCTAACATACTGGAGCTGGTTTCCTCAGTACTGTGTACCTTGCAGCCTCTCCTGGCCTCTTCTGCTCCCTAGCTGTGGGGTGAGTGGCTTTGCTCTACTACATGCTCCACTGTGAAGTCCAGGCCCAAAGCAAGGGGCCAAGGACTTGGCTGGAATCTTTCCTCTGCATGAGTTGACCATTTGGATACTTTGCTGTAGCACTGGAAAGTGAACGCACCACCAGTTTCCTTATCTTTCCATGTGAACTTTAGAATAACCTAAACAACCTAAAGAACACAGAGGTTCTTTCCATTTTTTATTTTTTAAAGAGGACCTAAAATAATAATAAAAATAGAAATGATACAGAATTTCACCAAGCAAAATAATAGGAATTTGACAATGGTTGTTGTATTGCATAGTGCATCTTTCAAATGAGTTTACAGGGGCTGGGGATTTGGCTCAGTGGTAGAATGCTTGCCTAGCAAGCTGGAAGCCCTGGGTTTAGTCCTCAGCACCAAAAACAACAACAACAAACCTTCCTAAATTAGATTACCAGGTATAAACATGCAAAATTGGTAAATAAAAAAGTTATAAGAAATTTCAAAGAATAAAATTAAACATTAACTGCTCCTTTCAATAGATTAGCAGAAACCACTGTACAATTATCCAAACTATCTTGTATAAATACATAAACACATCTTTTTCTCTTCTTTCTTTTGTCCTTTTCCTTCCCTTTGAGTGGATTATTTCCCATTGACAGTGTCTATTGTACTTCTCAGATTTTATGTGCCCTTTCAGGTTCTTACACTAGTGAGACAATACAATGTTTGCACATGTGGGTCTGATTTGTTTCACCCACCACTGTAATCTCTAGTTGCATCCATTTACCTATTAAAAACCTTGAGTTTATTTTTTTTATAGCTGAGCAATACTCCACTGTGTAGAAATATCACACCATTTTATACATTCCTCAGTTGATGGGCATTTGGGTTGTTTCCAAGATTTAGCTATGACAAATTGTGCTGCTATAAACACGGGTGCCAATAAATCACTGCGATAAAATATTTTCAGTTCATTTGAAAAAATAGCCAGGAGAAGAATAACTGGGTTGAATGGAATTTCTAATCTTAGTTTTTTGAGGACTCTTCACATTGATTTCCATACTGCTTCTCCTGTTCTGCACCTGCACCAACAGTGGAGAAGGTTTCCTGTTCCTCACAGCCCCTCCAGCATTTGTTATTGGTTGACTTCTTGATGATAGCCGTTCTTTCTGCAGTGAGATGGGTTTTTTTTTTTTTTTTTAGTGTTGTTTTATTTTTTTTATTTCTCAAATGATCAATGATGTTGAACATTTTTCATATATTTATTTGTTGTTTATATTTCCTTATCTGTGAAGTATATATACATACATCTGAGATGACCATTTTTGGATTGAGTCTCTGAATTTTGGAGGCTTAATCTTTTAAAAATTCTTCATATGTTTTGACAGAAGTCCTTTGTCTGAGTGATAGTAAGCTATATATTTTTTCTCAATTCAGGGAATTGAGAAAATTTTAATCTGTTGATGATTGCTTTGTTTCTTTTTTCTTTTTCTTTTTTTGGTACTAGGATTTGAACTCAGGACCTTGCACTTGCCAGGCAGGCACTTATTCTGTTGAGCTGTGTCACCGGTGGTGATTTCTTTTCTTTTCCTTTTATTTATTTCTTATATTAAGGAGGCTATATGGTATTTGCACATGTGGGTCTGGTTTATTTTGCTTATAGGTATATTTTCACATGGCATCCACTTAAATATGAAGGCTTTGAGTTTATCATTCTTTACAGCTGAGTAATACTCCATTGTATAAAGATACTACATCTTTTTTTAACCATTCCTCATGTGACGAGCATCTTGGTTGTTTCCAAGATGTGGCTATCACAAATTGTGCTGCTACAAACATGGGTACACATATATCACTATGATATGATGTTCTCAGTTCCTCTGGGAAAATTTCCAGTAGGGAGATAACTGGCTTGAATGGGATTTCCAGTCCTACTTTTGTGAGGATTCTCCTCACTGATTTCCACAATGGTTGCACAGTCTACATTCCCACCAGCAGTGCAGAAGAGAAGGGTTCCCTTTTCTCCACAGCCTCTCCAACATTTGTTTCTGGTTGATTTGTTTATGGTAACCCTACTTTCTGGGGTGAGATGGTATCTCAGTGCCATTTCAATTTGCATTTCATGGATGACTAGTGATGTGGAGAATTTTTTTCATATATTTATTCTCTTCTTTAATTTCATCCTCTGAGAAGTGTGTATTCATCTCAGATGCCCATTTCTGGACTGGGTCTTTAAATTTGAGGGCCATAATATATTTTAGTTCTTTATAAATTCTAGAGATCAGACCTTTGTCTGAGTGCTTATTAGTTAATATTTTTTCAAAATTTGTGGATTTTTTCACTTTGTTGATAATTTCTTTTGATGTGCAAAACTTCTCAATAACAGTTGGTCCCAGTTGTTAATTATTTCAAGTGTTTCCTGTGTGAATACATGTTTGTTCATGAACTCTTTGCCTACCCCCATGTCTTCAAGAGTTCCTCCTACTCTCTTTTCCAGGAGATTGAGTGTTTCTGTTTTAATGCTTAGATCTTTAATCCATTTTGACTTTAGCTTAGTGCATGGTGATAGACTTGGGTCACGTTTTAGTTTTTGGCATGTAAAGAGCCAGTTTTTCCAGCACCATTTGTTAAAGAGGCTATCTTTCTTCCAGTTAGCATGTTTGGCCCCTTTGTCGAGGATGAGCTGGCTGAGTGTGTTCGTAGAGGCCTCTGCATCTTCTAATTTATTCCATTGATCCTCAGGTTGATTTCGTTGCCAATACCATGTTGATTTTATCACAGTAGCTTTGTAGTATAATTTCAAGTCAGGAATTGTAATGCCTCCTGCCTTGTCTTTGCTGGCCAGGATTGCCTTCACTATTCTAGGTCTTTTATGGCTCCAAATAAATTTTAGGAATGATTTCTCTGGGGCTGGGAGACATGTTGGTGGCAGTTTGATAGGGATTGCATTAAATCTGTACAACAATTTTGGGTATATGGCCATCTTCACAATGATGGTTCTTCCTATCCAGTAGCAGGGAATATCATTCCATTTTCTGAAATTCTCTACAACCTCTTTTCTTAGGGTACTGTAATTTTTTAACCTTCTTTCCTTTCATACAACACTAGGGTACTGTAATTTTCTGTGAAAAGATCTTTGACTTCTTTGGTTAAGTGAATTCCAAGGTATTTCATTTTCCGTGGTGCTATTGTAAAAGGTTTCTTATTTCTATAGTTTCCCTCTCAGTGTGTTTTTTTATCTGTGTAGAGGAATGCTATTGACTTTTGAGTATTGACTTTGTATCCTGCTATGTTACTGAATTTGTGTATCAATTCTAGTAGCTTCTTGGTGGAGTTTCTTGGGTCTTCCACGTAAAGTATCATGTCATCTGCAAATAGTGATAATTTAACTTCTTCTTTACCTATTCTTACTCATTTTATTTCTTCCTCTTGTCTAATGGCTGTAGCTAATGTTTCCAAAACTATATTGAATAGGAGGGGTGATAGAGGACATCCTTGCCTTGTACCAGATCTAAGAGTAAGAGATTTCAGTTTTTCCCCATTTAGAATTATATTAGCCATTGGGTTGTCATAGATGGCTTTTATCAAATTGAAGTAGAGGCCTTCTATTTCAATTTTCTGTAGGGCTTTGAACATGAATGAGTGTTGGACTTTGTCAAAAGCTTTTTTCTGCATCAATTGAGATGATCATGTGGTTTTTAGATTTCATTCTATTAATATAGTGTATTACATTTATGGATTTTTGAATATTGAACCATCTTGCATCCCTGGGATGAATTCTACCTGGTCATGGTGTATGATCTTCTTGATGATTTTCTGTATTCTCTTTGCTAGGATTTTATTGAGGAGTTTTGCATCTATGTTCATGAGGGATATTGGCCTGTAGTTGTGTCTTTCCCTGGTTTTGGAATCAGTACAATACTTGCCTCCAGAAATGATTTTGAGAGGACTGCTTCCTTTTCAATTTCATTGAAGAGTTTGAGGAATGCAGGGATTATATCTTCTATAAATTTCTTGTAGAATTCAGCTGTGAATCCATCAGGACCTGGACTTTTCTTTGTCGGCAGGCTATTTATTACATTTGTATTTCATTGGCTGTTATTGGTTTATTGAGAGTTGTTACATCTTCTTGATTCAGTTTTGGTTATTTGTACCTTTTGAGGAATCTGTCTATTTCTTCTGTGTCTTCTATTCTGTGAGGTAAAAAGATTCTCAAGTAGCTATTGATAATCTTCTGAATTTCCACTGTGTCTGTGGTGATTACACCCTTTTCATTCCTTATTGCTTGTATTTGAACTTTTTCTTTCCTCTTTTTGATGAGGTTAGCTAGGGGCTTATTGATTTTATTTAGTCTTTTAAAGACCAGCTTTTTGATTCATTGATTCTTTGAACCATTTTCTTCATCTTAATTGAATTAATTTCTGCTCTAATCTTTATGATTTTTTTCCCATCTTTGGGCTCTGGGTTTGGTTTCCTTTTCTTGATGTCAGAGATGCAGTATTAAGGTGTTTATTTGTTCCCATTCTGTTTTCCTGATGTGTGAGTTCATAGCTCTGACTTTCCCTCTGAGAACTACTTTCATTGCATCCTATAAATCCCAATAAATTGTTGTTGAATTTTCATTGAACTGTAGATATTGTTGATTTCTTGTTTAATTTCATCTGTGACCCATTGATTGCTGAGTAGAGTGTTGTTTAATTTCCATGTATTTAGCAGGTTTTTCTGGTTTATTTTGTTGTTTATTTCCAGTTTCATTGCACTGTGGTCAGATAATATGCATGGGATAATTTGTGTTTTCTTGTATATACTTAAGCATGACCTGCGGACTAGCATGTGGTCTATTTTAGAAAATGACCCATGTGCAGCTGAAAAAAAAAATGTGTGTTCAGCTATGTTTGGGTGAAACACTCTGTATATGTCCACCAGGTCCATTTCTTCCAAGCTCTGGTTCAGTTCTGCTATTTCTTTGCTAATTTTTTGTCTGGTTGACCTATCTTTTTGAGATAAGGGGATGTTAAGACCTCCTGTTAAGATTGTGGTCTTGGGTATTAGATTTTTCATGTCTATTAAGATTTGCCTTATATAGCTTGGTGCTCCTATGTTTGGTGTAAGGAAATTTATGAATTATGAATTATGAAAAGTTCCTCTTGAATTTTTCCCCTAACCAATATATAGTGGCCTTCTTTGTGTTGTTTGATCATTCTTGGTCTGAAGTTGAGACTGTCTGAGAACAGAATTGCTACCCCTGCTTTTTTCTGAGGTGCTGGGGCATGTAGTATTGTTTTCCATCCTTTGACTCTGAGCCTATGAATATCTTTTTGAGTTAAGTGTGTTTCCTGTATACAGCATATTGTTGAGTTTTGTTTCCTAATCCACTGTACCAGTCTATTTCTCATAATTGGTGAATTGAATCCATTTACATTGATGGTTATAATTGAAATGAATTGACTATGATTGTCATGTTATTTGCCTGCTGTTGTTTACTCCTTTTTGTCCTGTGTTTAATTTTTTGCCTTATTTAGTGATTTCCTTCTGTTGTTGTTCGTGGAGTTCTGGTCATTGTGGTCTCTCTCTAGAACATTTTTCAGTAGCCTGTGTAGGGATGGCTTTGTCATCATGAAATTCTTTAGTTGTTCTTTGTTATGGAAGTATTTCACTTCTCCATCAAACTTGAAAGAGAGTTTTGCAGGATATAGTAGTCTGGGCTGGAATTTGTTTTCATACAGGACTTGAAGTACTCTGCTCCATGCTCTCCTCGCCTTCATGATTTGTGAAGAGAAGTCAGCTGTAATTCTGATGGGTTTTCCTTTGAATGTGATCTTCTTCTTTTCTCTAGCAGCTTTCAGTATATTATTCTTGTGTTGGATTTCTGGGATCTTGACTATTATATGTCTCAGTGTGTTTTTACTTGGGTTGAAGTTATTTTGCATTCTGCATGCTTCGGTTACCTGACTGTTTCCTCATATTTTGGAAGTTTTCTGCTATTATTTCTGCCCATATTCCTTTTATATCATTTGTATTGACTTTTTGTTTCTCATTGATGCCTATTAGTCTCACATTGTTCATCTTGGCATTGTCTTGCAGGTGATGGATTATTTTTTCCTGCATCCTCGTTTTTAAGAGATCGTTTCTGTCTTCAGGATCTGAAACTCTGTCTTTGCTTTCACTCAAATGGTTTTGTAGACTTGTGATAGAGATTTGAAGTTCTTCTATATCTCTTTGACTCTTCTACATGTGACCTATTTCTTTTTTGTATTGCTCATTCAAGGAATCCATCATATTTCTAATCTCCTCTTTTTTTTTTTTTTTAATCAATGTCTTCTTTAGAGGTAGCTATTAATTCTTTTACTGTAGAGTTTTTTTTTTCCAAACTGGGTTTCTTCCATATATGTCTGTACTTGATTTTGTACTTCCCATGCTATGTATTCAAAAATTTCTTTTTTTATTTTGGGAATTAATTCTGGTCTGAGTTCCTCTATACCTTTCTGCTGTTGTTTCTTTACTTCTGATGCTGTTAATTCATTCATTTCAGCTGAGCTAGTGTCCTCCGCACTTGTCATGGGTAGGCTCAAAGCCTGACGTTGTGTTTTGCTCCTTGTCTTTGTTATTTTGTATAGTAATGACCTCTGACCTTTGGTGTAGAGCTTTGGTGCAGTTATAACCTTAGCACCTACTGAGATTCGGGTGCAGATCTATTAAGTTTGAGTTTATGCAGTTATGCCTGGCCTGGGTCTAGCTGTTGTGTTCACCTCCTTTTTGCTGTAGCCCTTCTGGCACAACAGTGACCCTGTGGTGCCCCTCTGTTATGCCCCTGGCCCCGGGAGCACCGGAGATTGTGGAAGCTCTCCCACACACTTGCTGGGCTGGATCGGGGGCTGGAAGAGTCACAAAAGTTCTCACTTGCTCAGTGGGCTTTGAGGCGGGGGCTCTGGGGAGTTGCAGTGGTTGTGGGGGTGCAGTAGAGAGTCTCACTCATGTGGGTTCCTGAGTTTTGCTCTGTGGGGCTCTGGCCCGGAGGTATGCGGAGAAGCAGGAAATTCTCCCACAGACTCACCTGGCCGGGCTGGGTTGGATCGGGCTAAGAGAGTCTCAGAAGTTCTGCCATTAGGCAGGCTTGGGGGCTGGGGCTCCGCCCCCGGGGTAGTGGGGGTGTAGCAGAGAGTCTCACTCAAGCTGGTGCCTGAGTTTTGCTCTTGGAGGCTCTCACCAGTGGCCAGTAGTGATTTCTTTTGATACACAGAAACTTCAAAAAGATGAGATCCTGGAGCTGGGGAGATGGCCCAGTGGAATAAGTGCTTCCCTGACAAGCACAGAAGTCTGTTTTCAATCCCCAGTTCTGCCAAAAAAGAAAAAAAAAGTTAAAAAAAAAGATGAGATCCCAATTGTTGATTCTTTGAAGTATTTCCCACGCAGTTTGGTTTTTGCTCATGAACTCTCTACCTACCCCTGTGTCCCTAGGATTGATACTTCACTTCTCCTCCACCAGTGTTAGGGTTTCACTTTTAATATTTCAGTCTTTGATCCATTTGACTGTAGTTTTTTGTGTGGCAATAGAGACAGGTCTATTTTAAGCCTTTGACATGTGGAAAGCAAGTTTTCCCAGCACCATTTACTAAAGAGGCTGTCTTCTTTCCAGTGAACATGTTTGGCTCATTTGTCAAAGATAACGTGGATGAGTGTGTTTGTAGTTGTGTCTGTATCTTCTAATCCATTTCATTCATTCTTAGGTCTGTTTTTTTTTCCCCAAGACCATGCTGATTTTATCAGAGTAGCTTTGTAGTATAATTTCAAGTGAGGGATTGTGATGCCTCCTGGTTTTCCTTTTCTGTTCAGGATTGCTTTTGCTAGTCTGGGTCTCTTCTGGTTCCAGATGAATTTTAGAGTGCTTTCTCTAGATCTGTGGGGTGCACTAATGTTATTGTAATTGAGATTGCATTGAATCTGTATAACAATTTTGAAAGTATGACCATTTTCTCAATGTTGGTTCTTCCTATCCAGGATCAACGAATATCTTTCCATTTTCTGAAATCCTTTTTGATCTATTTTTTCAGAGTACTATAATTTTCACTGTATAAATCTTTTACTTCCTTTATGGGATTGATTCCTAAGTACTTAATTTTTTGTATGTTATTATGAAAAGTTCAGTTTCCCTAATTTCTCTCTCAGTGCCTTCATTATTTGCGCACAGAAATGCTATTAATTTTTGATTTTGCATCCTGCTACCCTACTGAATTTGGTTATTAAATCTACAAGTCTCTTGAAATTTTTAGGGTCTTCTATGTAGAGTATCATGTCATCTGCAAATAAAGATAATTTCACTTCTTCCTTTCCAATTGTTATTCCTTTTATTTCTCTCTCTTCCTAATTGCTCTTGTTAATATTTCCAGAACTATATTGCATAGGAGTGGTGACAGTGGAAATCCTTGTCTTGTTCCTGATTTTAAAGTGAAGGGTTTCAGTTTTTGTCTATTTAGTATTATGTTGGCTGTTGGTTTGTAATAGATGGCTTTTATCATGTCGAGGTAAAGTCCATCTGTTCTGGTTTTCTTTAGGGTTTATCATGAATGAGTTTTGGACGTTGTCAAAAACTTTTTCGGCATCTTTTAAGACAATCATATGGTTTTTGTCTTTGGCTCTGTTAATGTGGTGTATTACATTTATGGACTTACATATATGAACCATTCCTGCATTCCTAGATGAATCTCACTTGGTTGTGATATATAATCTTGTTGATGATTTGCTGCATACCGTTGCTAGTATTCTACTGAAAAGTTTTGCATGTATGTTCATTAGAGAGATAGGCCTATAGTTCTCTTTTTTGGTTGGGCCTTTCTCTGGTTTTAGTGTCAGAGTAATATTTGTCTCCAAGAATGAGTTTGGGAGAATTGCTTCCCTTTCAATTTCATTGAAGAGTCTGAGGAGTGTTGGGATTAAATCTTCTCTGAATTTCTTGTAGAATTCAACTGTGAATTCATCAAGTCCTGGACTTTTCTTTGTTGGTAAGCTTTTGATTACATTTTCAATTTCATTCACTGATATCGGGTTATTCATAATTGTAAGATCTTCTTGATTCAATTTTGACAGTTCATATGTATTTAGGAATCTGTCCATTTCTTCAGTGTTTTCCATCCCATGAAAGTAAAGAATTTTGAAGTAGGTGTTGATGATCTTCTGAATTTCTATAGGGTCTGTAGTGATTTCACCTTTTTCATTCCTTACTGCATGAATTTGAATTACTTATTTCCTTTTTTCAAATAAGGTTGGCTAGGGGTGTATTAATTTTATTTATTCTTTCAAAGAACCAACTCTTTGATTAATTAATTCTTTACATTGTTTTCTTCATCTCCATTGCATTTATTTCTGCTTTGATCTTAGTACTTTTCTGTCTTCTTTGGGCTTGATTTTCTCTTCTTTTTCTAGGAACTTGAGGTATAGCTTAAGATTGTTCATTTCAGCTCATTCTGTTTTCCTGATGTGAGAATTTACCACTAGAAATTTCTCTGTTATGACAGCTTTTATTGCATCCTATAGGTTCTGGTAATTTGTATCTGGATTTTTGTTTGATTATAAATATTTAATTTCTTCTTCTTTTTTTTTTTTTTTTTTTTTTTTTTTTTTTTTTTTTTTTTTTTTTTTTTTTTGTCTTTTTGAGACAGGGTCTCACTATGCAGTTCAGGCTGGCCTTAAGCTAACTTTGTAGCTCAAGCTGGTCTCGAACTCACAACAATCCTCCTGCCTCAGCCTCCCGAGTGCTAGGATTATGTATTTTTTATATAGGGTCTCACTAGGCTGCTTGGACTTGTAGTGATCCTCCTGTTTGCAGCACTTGGATTACAGGTATGTGCCATCATGCCTGGATTCAGTCGCTGGCTCAGTGGGCCTGGGGGTGAGCCTGGGGCAGCATGTGGTACCAGGAATTGAACTCAGTCCCTGTACTTGCCTAAGCAGGCACTTAGTCTGATGATCTATCTCATTGACTCTGTTTAATTTCATCTGTGACTCACTGATTGCTCAGAAGTGTCCTTTAGTTACCATAGTTTATGGAGTTCTTGCTGTTTCTTTTAAGAACAATTTCCAGTTTCATTGTACTATGGTCAGATAACGTGCATGGGATAATTTCAATTCCTTTGCATTCACTTTAACTTTCTCTATGTGCTAGTATATGGTCTATTTTGGAGAATGGCCCACGTGCAGCTGAACAGAATATGTATTCTGATGATGTTGGGTAGAACACTGTAAAGTTTTACTGAGGCTATTTCTTCACAATTTTAGTTCAGTTATGTTATTTCTTTGCTAATTTTTTTGCCTAGTGATCTATCTCTTTGTGTCAATGAGGTGTTAAAGTCCCCCATTACAAATGTGTCACTGCTCATTTGATTTTTTATGCCTGATAAAATTTGTGGACTGCTCCTATATTAGGTGAATATATATTTACCATTGTTATCTTTTCCTCTTTCAGTTTTCCCCTAACTAATATGCAGTGATCTTCTTTATCTCTTTTAATCATTCCTGATTTGAAGTTCACATTGTCAGCAACCAGAATAGTTACCCATGCCTTTTTCTGGGCTCCTGCATGGAGTATCGTTTTTCATTCTTTGACTTTCAGTTTATGAATTTCTTTTTGAGTTAAATATGTTTCTTGAAAGCAGCATATTGTTCAATATTGTTTCTTGATCCACTATGCCAGTCTGCGTCTTTCAATTGGTGAACTGAGCCCATTTACACTGATGGTTATAACGGATATGTATTGGCTTGTTTGTGCCATGTTATTTTCCTGCTGAATGTTCTTACTTTTCTGCTGGTTCCTTTCTGCTGTTCCTGAAGTTGTGGTCATTTTTGTCTCTTTCTAGAACATCTGTCAGTATTCTTTTTAGGGTTGGATTGGTGGTCATGAATTTCTTCAGTTGTTCTTTGTTATGAAAGTATCATATCTGTCCGTTAAATGTGAGAGAGAGTTTTGCTAGGTACACAAATTTGGGTTTTAAGTTGCTTTATTTTTTAGGACCTGAAATACTTCATTTCAAGCTCTACCTGATTTGATGACTTGTATTGAGAAATCTGTTGTGATTGTAACAGGTTTTCCATTATGGGTGATCTGGTTATTTTCACTAACAGTTTTTAATATTCTGTTATTTTGCTGAATTTCTTGGATTTTGATTATTATAAATTTATTTTGGTTATGTCTAATAGGAATTCTATATGCCTCACTTAACTGTATGTCAGATTCTTTTCACATGGTTGTGAAATTTTCAGCTACTACTTCTGCAAATAATCTTTTTGTGTTATTTGTACTGACTCCTGCTGTTTCATTTTCACCTATCAGCCTTATATTGTTTTTCTTTGCATCATCTTGCAGCTGCTGACTTGTTATTTCCTGGTTTGTTTTCATTTTTTAGAGATATTTCCTTTCATGTGCACTAGCTGCAATGTGGTCTTCAAGGTCTGAAAGTCTATCTTTAGTTTCATTAAAGTGGTTTGCCAGCTTTCCATAGAGCTCTTAATGTTTTGGATATTTGTTTGAATGTCTTCTTGTGTTCTAATTCTTTCCTGCATTGTTTTTTCAATGTTTCCATAATTTCTCTATGCCCCTCTATTTTTTAAAATCTATGTCTCTGTATTTTTTTCTATGTCTCTTTAGATGTGCTGAGCAATTCTTTCAGGATCATTGCCATTTACTTTTTTTTTTTTTTTCTTACCTGAGAGATTATTTCTGATCTAATTTTTTCTATAGCCCAAGGTAGTTGTTTCTTTACCTCAGTTGCTATCATTTCAGAAACTTCAGGTGTGTGGCTTCCAAGTCCTTCTATTACCTTGTCTTCTAGACTTGTTCTAGGTGGGCTGGATGTCTGAGATTTCCTTTTACTCCTTTGTTTTTACATTTTTGAAGCTCCAGTGTTCACTGAGACTCAGCAGTGATGGCAGGGGAGTGGGGTGTGGGTCATTAAGGCTCCCACCAGAGTGGGAGCCTTTCCTATTCAGGCTTCAGTGTGACTTCTTCCACAGTGTGTGTGTGTGTGTGTGTGTGTGTGTGTGTGTATGGGCAAGCTGCAGCTCAAGAAGGCTTTGATGATAAGGGGACCAGGCTGAAGCTCCACAAGGCTTTAATGATGTAGAGGGCAAAGTATGGCTCACCAAGGCTCCATGACCAATGGGAGAGGCAGCCACAGGTCAACAGAATTCTGGTGACAGCGTGGGGGATGGCAGGGCTCACCAGGGCCTTGTAGCTGTCCTGGGTCTGCCTGCCTTCTATGATGGTGGGGGGGACTGGGCTGCAGCTCAGCAGAGCTCCAGTGATGGTGTGGGGAGGGCTCTTTACAAGATTTTAATGGAAGTTATACCAAACTTTATGTTGGCCATAGAGAATGAGGACACAGTTATTGGGCTGAATTATCAGTAGAGCATGCTTGGAGAGGTTTGTCTGTCTTCCTTGATTTCTCTCCCTGGTGCAGTGCTTGTTAGCACGTATGCCTTGCATGTCCTGCTAGATTTACATCTGCCTCTGGATGGAGCTGAGATGGCCAGGCAGCTCTCGATGTTGCTGTAATTAGCACCACCTGATCCAGTGGGCCCAGATGGGCATGGGACACAGGTGGGAGAGTAGAACACTCTCATCCATTATGCGTCCCTTTCCAGGAGTGCATTTGATCTATGTTAGAAGTCAGAGATAATGTTAGGATGCTGGTCGGGCGCCCTTGCAATGTGATTCATCTCCCTACTGGATCAATATTAGCTGAGCAACTACACTTGCAATTCCATAGACTGATTGTGGTTTGACCTGTGTTGGGGCTTTGCTGCATAATTAACCCTGACAAATGGCCTTGTGGCCATTCCCTGGTGACCTCTCCTCGAAATCCAGGAGCTGTTTTACCTCTTATTTATAGTAGAACCCTCCCTATAAACCTTTGGTTTGCAACTTCATTGCTCCATGCTGCAAGAGCACAAATTCAGTGCTTCTGATATCTAACAGGTTGGCAATTACTCTTCTCACACTGGGATGGGACAGGGACAGTATGGAGGGAGACCCTGGGGCAAGGTGGAAACCATGCTGAGGAGGGTCCTGAGGTGGAAGAGACAGTTGGGGAGGCATCTCTACTGGAGTCCTGGAGCCCCACCAGGGCTTTGTGCAGTTGCACTGGGGAGCAGCCCTGGGATGACTTCCTGTTTGGGGGTGGGCTCCACACTCTGCTGACATGCTGAGCACCAGGCTTCCTGTTCAGGCAACTGCCCCTGACATTCAGGTGGCTTGGGCTGAAGCATGGGCCACTCATCATAGCCTCCTTGGATCCCTATGCCCAGTTGGGGCTCAGAGGCAGTGTCCAACCTCTGTGTAGCACAACTGGGGTACTTGGCTGCACCTCGCACCCACAAGAGCCTCCTGTTCAAATTCCAGGGTGCAGGTCCAGGGCCTAGCATCTTCAGAAAGGACATGGAGGTCACCAGCATGTGTTCTCTGTCCATTAAACTTTACAGAGTGGCTGAAGGCTGAGGCTAAGGGATAGAGAACCAGAGAGGGACAGTGAGCTCTTGGGGAACAGCAGGGTGTGGCCATGTGTATGACACAGCCAGGCCTGGCAATAGGGAATGGCCCTTGCCCTGCAGGGTGGAGGCTGAGTCCTCACTGGGCTCTGTGCACACGTGCTGGGCCTGCAGCTGCATGTACATGTTCCTCTGTGTCAGTGCCTTGTTTATGTGTGCATCGAGTGTGGGCTTGGCTGTGCTCAAGTGTGGGTTTTTAATGGTTGTGTGTATTGTATATTGTGTATATATATATGGTTGTATTCCATGTGTATGAATATGTTTCTGCACTGCTGTGTGTTTGCACTTGCTTGGTCTTTATGTATGCACACTTGTGAGTGTATGCATGGTAGTGTGTTTGCATATTCATGAATGTGTGTTGCCTTGTGTTTGTGTTTGCATTATGTAAGTATGTATTTGTGGCTGCGTTTACACATGAGCAAGTGCATGTACACACCATTGTGTGTGAGTTTACACGTGTCTGTAGTGTTGTGTACGCTGTACCATGTACACATGTGCATGGTTCAGTGTGTGCACATATGTGTCCATATGGTTGTATGTTTCCATGTGTGTGTACACGGCTGTGTGTGTACATGGGTGAACATGTGTGTGTGTGTGCATGAGTGTGCCAGGCCTGTTTCATCCTTGTGTTGTCATCAGGACCATGTCCCCATCCCTTTCCCCAAGCTGAGGCATTTCCTTCGTGCTGTTCTGTTTTTGGTCTCACAAATCTGGGTTCCTGTGGGGCTGACTGTCTGCTATGCACAGAGCCATGTCCACTGCTTTCCATCCTGGTCCAGGTGGTGGATCTGGGCTGTTGCTAGGCTCTAGATAGCCCCTCAGGCAGATGAGGCTGACTGTGCTTGTGCTGTGCTGTTCTGAGAGGGACAGGGAGGACAGCTTTTAGGGAGGTCAGTGGGCCTCACACAGGGCAGGTGGGGTGGGCAGGTACAGAGGGGGGCACGGTATCCAACTTGTTACCCAAGAGCTATACTAGGCCACTCTAGGTTTCAGGGATAATTTGAAGACCCAGGAGGATCACCCCTAAAGAAACTCTCCTTGATGAGTGGGCCAATACTGTGTCTGGGGCAGGGGCCAGCGTGGACAGTGATAGCTAGAGTTGCCTCTTATGAGAGTGCCACAGGGGTTCAAAACAGCCTGGCCTAGTGAGTGACAAGGATCCTTCAGCATAGGGGGCAGGGTTCATCTGGAAGCACTTCTTGTTCTCAGCTGTGGTGAAATAGACACCACGGCCATCTTGGCCATGTCTGAGGTGCAGTCAGGGACACTAAGCATACCTATACAGCATGCAGCCAGCCTCACCCTGCACTTCCACAGCTGTGCATTTTCCTGGTGTCAGCTCTGCTCCACCAGATGCTGACCCCAGGCCTCTGTCCCACAGACCTGCTGATCCTACACCTCCTTGTCCTTCTGTGTGCAGCTTATCTCACAAAGCCTCAACCCTGCCTGTGAGGATCAGTGTCTCCTTTTTAAGAACACAATAGTATTCCAGTGCATGGGCGGGCTGTGTGTTGTGGGTCCTTTTGTCCACCAGTGCATGTTCGGTTGCTTGCACACCTTGGCTCTTATCACTGATACTGTGCTGACCCTGGGTGTTCAAATCCATCTAGAGACCCTGCTGTCCCATTTGGGGTGTGATCCTGGAAGTGGTCCTTTAATTCTCATGTGTAGATTTTTTTATTGAGAAAAACTCTTTTTGCAGGGTTTGGCAATCCCCACCAGCACCATGATCTGTCTTCTCCCTGGGCCAGAGGTCTTAAGGATCTGATGGGTAGCAGAAGGAACCCAGATGAACTTGTGATGACCCAGTCAGGGCACAAGACCAGCAGAGGCCCCTGACTGTCAGACCATGAGGCCCTTGGTGGGCAGAGAAAATTGGTCAGTTGTGGCCCCAGAAGAGGACGTGTAGCCCATGGATCTGCCCTAGGGTCTAAGGCCCCAAGTCTCTTCAGGTGTATATGCACAGGGACTGCCTGGGAGGTGGGAGGTTGACGGGTCAGGGGTGAAGCAGGCAGATATGGGCAGGTGGAGCTGGTGTGGGAGTCCAGCTACTCAAGGCCAGCGGTGGCCCCCGGGGTGCATCAGGGAGGTCCTTGTGGAGGTCGGGGAGCAGGAGCCAGTCCTGTGGCCAGCTGCACACCTGAGGGGCAAGGCAGCCTCCAGCTCCCACCCAGTCTTGGGAGAAATTCTGTTTGCCCTGTGATTCAGAAAACAAACACACGCAAGCTTCAAATCAGTGTGGCCCCACCATAAAATCAAATTTGCGCTACTCCTTTCCTCCCAGTGCCAGGG
>PVKA01017377.1:0-45892 GCA_004027165.1 Ctenomys sociabilis | reverse complement strand
GGGAAGGAGAGAGGGAGGGAGGGAGGGAGGGAAGGAAGGAGAAAGAAAGAAAGATGATAGATGATAGGTATAGATGATACATAGATCATAGATGAGTGATAAAAGACAGATGGTTGATGCATAGATGACAGATAGATTGATTAGATAGATGATAGGTAGATAAATAGCTAATAGATGGATAGATAGACAGATAGGTAGATTGATTGATAGGTAGAGATATACAGACAGGCAGGCAGCCAGGCAGGCAAGATCCATCCCTCTGCGCCTTACACTTTCACCCCTTTAGCTTGAGCATACTACTTATCTCTAGCTCAATCTGTGTTCACTGACTGAGTTATGAGTGTGCTTTGGGGTACACGGTGTTCTGCAATCCACAGGGAACACAGGAGCCCCGGCCCCACCCCTAGCTCGGGCCCACTCCGTGGTCTTAGCAAATCTGTGCTGTCTGTGCACTACTGCTGGCTCTAGCATTCAGGCTCCCTAAGTGGAACACAGTGACTTGCAGGGGCTGAGGGTCCCACAGTCATCCTGCTCAGCCTCAGAAGGGGCGAAGGGAACTGCGGGCAGAAAGGAGCCCTGGACCGCAGGACGCTGTACTCACAGAGGTGCCGAGCCCCGTGCCCAGTGCAGAAGTGGAGGGCAAGCGGGCTCAGGGATGCCCAGAGGTCAGCCACATGAGTGCAACTGTGGGCCGAGATCCTGGGGAGAGAGGTTGCCAGCACTCAGCCTTGCCCACCTGCCAGGTCCTCCCTGGAAAGCGCAGGCCCACTGTGCACTCCTCAGCGGCAGACCTCAGCCGCAGATTCCCTCCTCCACTCTGCTTGTCCCACCCCCATTACCAATGCTGAGGAAAAAGCTCTAGGTCGGCCCTGGCTGCCTGGCTCCTGGTTAGAGCCTGAGAAATGCCCCCAGCGAAATGAACATTTTCAAAGAACCAACAGAGCATAAAACATGCAAGTACAATATGGCCTGTGAGTGTGAAAGCAGAATTTACACTTAAACAGTGTATATTTATGATGGTCTCCTCCTTCCTCCACTGGGGAGCAGGTCCACCGCTGTATACTTAATCAGAACACATTTTAAATCACGCCAGGCAACGGGCCTCGTGGCGATCCATGATGGCCAGAGTATATAAAATACGATGGAGTTAAGAGCTTGCAGCTGAACCAACAATATATCCTCCTGGAAGGGAGACATTAAATAAATCTTCACTGCTTTTTGATAGCCTATTAGAGTTCCCTAAGAGTGCCAGCACATTTGACTACATTTTTTAGCCATAATGCTTTAAACAAGTTTTTATAATCATAAATATAACACTAAAAAGGCAAAGACAAAGAATTAGAAATTAAATCTGTCTCTTGCTGGGAGTGGCCAGCGCAGGGGCTTTCCTCTAAAGGGAAGTGGAGGATTACGCAGGAAGCCAGGGTGCGGAGGTCTATTCCCGCACGACTTTCTCCATGTGGAGCGACTGCAGATTCTGGCCCTGTGTAGGGGTGGGGCCACCCTTCTTCATCAGATTCTGTCTCCAGCAGAAACCTGGAGGAAAAATGCCATCTCACCCTGAGCATAACTTCAGTCTTACTTGGTTAGCAACTGGTTTGATTAAAATAATTGCTAATTCTATCCACATTTTTTGCACTGACCTTATAAAACTTGGAGTGGAAGAAGGTAGAAACTCTTAACTGCAGAGAATAGCAAAAGCCTAATAAATACAAATAAGTAGAAATTTGTCCCATTTATTTTCCTCTTATAAAATGGCATGAAAATCATCAAATACTTAAAAAGAAGCCAATGGTGACAGTGGAGTTTAGCTGTCGATCTGACTGGCCTGGGAGCTGCCCAGGAAATCACACAGCACATGATGGGTGCAACGGGGCGGGCTGCGGCCAGGAGACCCGGGCTCCGGGCACTCTCCCCTGCTCCGCTTCCCAGCTGCCGAGCCCTCCTCCCCCGGACCCTTCCTCGGGAGCATGCAGACATAGACCAAGCCCCAGCGACAGTGTACGGTCAGGTACTTGCAGTCTCAACCAGCGCTTGACGGTATTTTCCATTTAGTAGATAGACATTAAGTTAACTACAATAAAAAATAAGTAGATAAAATAAGAAAAAAACTTTTAGCATTAGCAAAATTTTCATCACGGGTAATTTTTGTAGTTCTTACTACCTGGTCACAGGAAAGTATTGATTACCGATGACTGTAAATGTAAGTTAGAAACATCTCACAATACCCAAAAGAACTCAGAACACTGACGCTGATCTGAGGGAGCTGGGCAGACAGCGGCTGACTTCGCTCACGCTGGAAGTCTGCACAGAAGTACTAAGTGCAGCACGCACGGAGATGTATCAGACCCAGCGGCACAAGGAGTCTCTCAGCGGGGAGCTCAAGCTGGAGCAGCTGGGCCAGGTGGGGATGGGTTGCCGGCAGGAAGGGCGCAGGACCCGAGGAGCCCGCGCTGGTCAGGGGAAGGAGCCAGAGCCTCTGTCCAGGCACCTAATGTGCAGACAGGGACACGGTCAGAGCCAGCTACCAGACCCCACCGGGCGTGTTGGGGGTAAAGAGCAATCCAAGCCTTTGTCTTCCAGCAGGCAGTGAAGGGCCACGGAGAGGAAGCCAGCCTAGGGGTTCAGGGTGGAGGGAGGAGCCAAGAAACAACAGGGACACAGCACCGGGGTCAACGTGGGAGAACAAGCGATGTTCCTCCGCTCCCGCGAAACCCCGCCTGAGCCAGATGAAGGTTCTGGGGACCGGGCGGACACTCACCCTGAGTTTTTAGACCAATGTGAGTTCGGACAGTGTGTCCACTGACCCATGTGTATTAAAAAGTATTTCCTCAGCAGCCAGGGCTCAATCCCAAGGGCCATGCCGGCCCCACCCCACCCCTGGAGGCGCTGAGTGGCATTGAGACTGGGCGTGGTGGCCCAGGCCTGTGATCCCAGCGCTGGGAGGCTGCACTAGGAGTCCAGTCTCCGCAGTGGGACTCATAGACCCTCAACCAAATACAGAAAAAAACAAGAACTATTTCCTCCTATGCTGAGCCCTGGCGTGCAAGGCTCGATCATTTCTCATCCCAAATAAAGAGGCAAATGTATGATCCCAAACCACAAGTGTTCCAGCTCCCAGAGGACAGAGATTCCCTGCAGCATCACCACAGTTCCTACCATAAAACAGACCTATGCATTGATGAATTAGTGATACTGCAAATACTTATTAGGATGGACTCAGTATTATATCATCCCCCAAAGAATTTAAAACCTTCTGAAAGAAATTTTGAAATAACTCTATTTGTCATCAGAGCCAGTAACTATTAATGATCGTGCACACATGCTGGGTTTTGGCCCAAACACCGTGCACTTGCCCGGCAGGGGGCTCACGAGGGTGCTGTGGGAGTCACAAGCTGTGCCTGTATCCACAGCCTGGGGCTGCAGCCTGACTCCAGCTACGGAAACGCAGCCGTCACGTGCAAGAAATAAAGGAGCCGAGCATGCTCAGGACGCTGACGGACAGAAATTCCCCGAGCACAGGCTGCGGCACCTCCCGCCTGACCGTGGCCCAGGGTCAGGCCTCGGCCCGTGCCGCCCGCCACCTCGCTCTCTGCTGCCCCGGCCAGCGCTCAAGCGATCTGTGTGACTCTACGTGCTCATCACTTTATCCAGCATCACGGTCACACAGGTCTGTACAGAAAGCTCCCTTCCTCCCCGCATCCCAGCCCGCCCAAGCCTGCTCCTGGGGCCGCACAGACACAGGCCAGCACGCTTATCTCAGAGGCAGCTTCGCAGCTCCCACTCCAGATACTGTGTGTCTCGATAGGAGAAGCAGCAGACATAGCCATCGAACCCTGTCAGCACCTCGTAAGGCCCACGGCTGGAAGCATGAAGTGCTTCCGATTCCCCAGTGCTCTCTAGCCTGAGAGGATTACAAGTAGGGTACTTAAAATCAAAAGCCAGGAGGGACCAAACCAGGAGATTGGATGAGAAGAAGCAGAAGCCACGACCCACTCCCAAAGTTGTGATCGACAGAGTCAGAGGTCAATGTGCTCCAAGGGGGTGCAGAGCTGCCCTCACAGTGTGCTCAGATCCGGGAGGCAAGGAGCACGGGTATGTTAAAGGCCTGGCTCTTCACCACAGATATTGATCCAGTACAACATGAAAGAAAAATCAGACAGGAATCTCTGGCAAACAGAGCAGCCAAGTTCTCATCCCACCTGTCTCTGAGAGAAGTCTGGAGGAGGACAGCTCCAGCCCTTGCAGCGAACCAAAACCCACGTGCTGGTCACTTTCTCATCCCTGGGACCAAGCGCCCAAATCCAAAGCGCAGGGGCACGGTGCCACTCACGGTCCCAGTGGCTGCAGTCCACAGTCAGAGGCTCTCAGGCCAGCAGGGCCTGCAGGGAGCATGAGCCAGAGCAATGCTGATTGCCAGTGGTGACCCGGAAGACAGAAGCCAGGAGTCAGGAGGTGGCACAGCCCTTCAGCAGCCCTCACCACCCCACCAGCTCCACAGCCAGGGTGCTCCGAGGGTGAATTCCCTGAGGAGTGCAGCACCCGTGGGACCCAGCCACCTTCTAAGAGCAGCAATTCTGAGTGCGTAAGGCCTTTGGGACATCCTACATCTAACCCCTGCAGGCTGCACAGTGGGACATGCAAAGGCCCCACTTCACAGAATGTTCTCCTGGGAAGGCTCTCAGATTCACAAGAGGCCTCCGACACACAGAGTCAGAGGACACACGCACCGCTCCCTCAACGGAATGGCCATCCAGGGCTCGTGCAAGCCTTGGGAGAAAGCTTGTCGCCTGTGAGCAGGACGTGACTCCCCTTCACGCTGCACTCTGCATGTGGCTCCAGCTCACCCCTAGAAGCTTGTGCACAAGAGTCCAAGCCTCTCCCCTCTGGCTGCTCACCCCAGGCCAAGGTGCTTCCGCCGCAGTCTCTCTTCCTTCTTCATCAGCGCAAGGAATGGGTAACTTTACAAAGCGCCCTGAGCTCCAGAAGCCGTTCAGCACCCTTTGCGGGCAATGCTAGCACAGTGAGCCGCTTTGCATGTCTGCTGCTTACGACGGGCATCGCACTCAGGGTGGAAGGAGCTTGTGCACAGCACCCAGCTCCGGCCACGCCCTCCGTTATTCCTTGCACTACGATGCCTATT
Organism: Ctenomys sociabilis; assembly: GCA_004027165.1. NCBI lineage: Eukaryota > Metazoa > Chordata > Mammalia > Rodentia > Ctenomyidae > Ctenomys > Ctenomys sociabilis. The sequence continues at coordinate 40,749 of PVKA01017377.1, read as the reverse complement.
GCTTCTCCGTGGCATCCCCCCATTTGACACTTCGAGTCTGTCACAGACTTACACAACTGCTTGAATTTCTGCAAAAAATTGAAAAATCCTAAGATCTAAGACCAAATCCAAGAGCTACACCCAAGCATAAAAGGTACTAAAACTCCAAGTCAACAGCAGAAAGCACCCATCTCTGCCCCACCCCCACGATCAGTCAGAAGCCTACCCAGACTGGTGAGAGCCACGAACCTTCCTTGGACTACCTCAGTGTGTTCCTTCCAAGAGGCACAATAACAGGGAGGTGGAAAACCAACCAGGAGACCCCGTCTGCCTAGGCCGATGCTCGTCTTCCGTGACAGCAGACCCCACAATCCCAAAGGCGCATGGCTGCCAGGCTGGCTGGAGTGGGCACAGAGCACACACAGGGACAATGGCTCTGCTCCTCCTTCACACCCACCTGTCCTTCCTGGCTAATTGAAACAGAAGCCCAGAACTTCCAGTTCAGCTCTTCACACAACTTCTGAACCCAGCTTTAATGTGAAACTTCCCAGTGTATAAACGTTGGCAATGAATGCAATACATCCTCAACCATGTAGGCCAAGAAAAACACACTCTTGGGCCAGTCGGGCCTGAGAGCCATGGCATCCAGACCGGGAAGGTCTTTGAATTCACTCAGGATATAGCAGGGTACACAAGAAAGGGGGAGAAACAGCATCGCCTGCTGGCTTCAGGGGGAGCAGAGCAGCCTGTGTGAGGATGAGCCACTCCTGGGAGAATCTGTCAGGCAAGTGGGCAGCCGGGCCTGGCCCAGCCCGCCGGGTGACCACTGCTTGATGTTCTCTAACACACAACAGCCTTACAATAAGCCAAGAGATGGAGCTGGGGGTCTAATTCAAAGAACACATCAGTATGTACAGACAATAGCAGGCATATGCCTTTCTGTTCAGAGTGGGAAGGAACAGGAGCAAACAGAACAGAATTTGGGTGCCAGTTTTTCAAGACAAGAAGAAAGGAGCAATGTGGGAAATCCATGCATGACACAGTGACCAGGGGAGGCCAGGGTGGGGTCAGGGACGAAGCTTGACTGCCAGCACACACCCGCGAGGACAGCGTGGCTGCAGGCTGCCTTCCCCGCACCTTTCTCTACCCATGCTCGAAGACAAGGAGCTGGAAAGCTCAGATGAACGGGATCAATAAGGAGGCCTGGGTGGCTCCGGTCCCTGTATGCCCCGAGCAAGTGTCTGGACAGTCTCTTGGGGATACGCTTGGGGGAGTGCTGTGACAGATCTCCTATCCTCCAAGGAGAAAGGCCAGGGCCAGCGGTGAAGATCTGCCCTTGTACAGCTGTTAATTAAAAGCCCTGACCCAGGCCAAGAGCTCCAGCTTTCCACATTTCTCCCAAAGGTAGTTTGCAACTTCCGGCAAGGGGGTGCACGGTGCAGGCAGCAGGCTGGGGCAGACAGTGTCTTCAGCTCAGGATTTACACAAACAACCCCACCTCCCCCGCCTGGACAATGCCTGCATTCACAGGGAGCGCAGGAGCTCCAACATTGTGCTGAGGAGCAGGAAAAACCCTAGACTTGAATTGAGGATAAATTGGTGCTCGCTAAATGGCACTTCTGAATTTACTGCAGCCTTCGCCTTTTGAGGGAATTGCCAAGGTGCTCATAAAAAGAGAAATGATGAATATTCAGGATGTCTTTTGAATCCATTAGGCAGCTGGGGATGAGGTCTCCATATGTAGACTTCGGCTTCTCCCCGCGGCTCTTAGGGAAGCAAATGGCCGCTGGGCTTGCCGGAGGGGCGGAGGTCTCTACACCAAAGAGGGTCCAAGGATTTTATTTTTATTTATTTATTTTTGGGGGGGAACCAGAGATTGAACTCAGGCCCTTGCACTTGCCCGGGAAGGGCTTATTCCACTGAGCCATCTCCCAGGTCCAAGGAAGTAAACCTGCTTTAGGAGTTTTTGCAAAGGAAGAGATCTATAAACTTGGAGCTCTGGATGCAGCGAAGGACGAGCTGTGTGCGTCTGTCTGGCTGAGAGAATAGCGATCACCACGCGGCAGCTGCCGTCGCCGTTCGGCCAGGCTTCGCCTCCTGGACAGCACACTCTGCAGACCTCGTGGTGTCCCCACACAGAAAACCCCACAGCCACTTGTACAGCGTCTCCACTTTTCTCAGTGAGGTCAGGAACCTCAGCCAAAGCTCCTGACAGCAGACCCCGCAACCTTCCTGAAGGGTCCCCTTGCACCTACGGCAGCTAACTTGGGTCCTGACCGTGCTTCTGTGGCGCACAGAGAGGACTCGCTGTCTCTGTGCTACAGTAATTTTTAGAAGTAATTCTAACACAGATCATCAACTCTCAGGTGTACTGAGTATAGATCGGTCATTCCTCAGGAAAAGGGAATTTCTGTAAAAGGGACAATTTAAGTGGCTTAGAATTTCCTTGCCCTTAAAATAAGGGAGAAGAGCCAAGTTCAAAGCAGAAGGCATTTTTTGCAAGACTCTCTGCTCAGGCCTGCAAGGCAAATCAATGCCCTTCCGGTGAAAAGGGAAATGTTCACAGAGCAGCACCTTCGGCATGCTATCAGACTGGCTGCATCAAAGACCTGTGTCAGTGTGGAGCGGACAGGACCCACATGGGCAGAAAGGAGAAGCAGAAAGCTACAGAGCCCAGGAGACATGAAGGGTGAGCTCAGCAGCACGAGAGAAATGGCACCGCAGGTGGAGGGCCCGGCCGCAGGGGCGGCAAAGGCGATGTGGGCGACCGGCTTCATGTCTCTCACGGTGTGCGGGGGACACACAGAGCCCTCAGGGAAATCGTGCACTGTCCCACGTTCTAAATCAGGAAGCAAAAAATACTGTCGGGTATCTCCGAAGTCCCTTCCAGAAATAACATTCTGGGATTTTTGTAATCTTAAGAGGCAGGAAAAAGTTCTCCTACCCCATAACAGTCTTACACAGAATGATCTCTGATCTTTCTTGTTTTATGAGCAAACTTGAAATCAGAGTGGGGGATGTGGTGTCCAGTCTGGGACACAAGAAATTATCTACCGTGGGACTCGAGTCAGGGAGGACCAGGGCCCGGGAGGGGTCGGGCACCGAGCACGAAGGCCTCGGGCCAGGAGCCCTTCCAGGTCCTGCTCCCAATCCCACAAGCCCCAGCATCTGTGCGCTACCTCAGGTAGCGCCTGGAGCTGAGTGCCCCTCCCTTTCCTCCACCTCATTCTAAACAGCACCTATAGCTGGTCCTGTTCCCTATTCTAAGGGCGGTGGAAAATAAAATAACAAAACCCCAGGAGATGCCTGGGGCTCTGGGCAGAGCACTCGTGTGTGGAGTCTCCTTCCCTGACCCGCACACCGCAGCCTGCTCCCATCGCATTAAGGGTTCGTAAGTCGGTACTATCTCTCATAAATGATATTAAGACCAGAGTGAATTCGCAGACATGCGCCCATGTTGAGGGCCCCTTGAGAAGAGTCTGCGCCCCGGCAAGCATGCCTAGAGGTTCAAGGGAGGCCCCTGGTTTGAGGTGCAGATCTTCTGAAGCCTAAAAGCCGACTCCTCTGGAGGCTCCTTGTGTCACTTTGTGCTGTGACCCATGTGAAGCGTCCACTTTCCCGCCGGCCGGGCACCAAGCTGTGCCATTGCTTGGGAACATGGACTTGGCCCCAAGCCCATGATGGTCCGTAAATGCAGCTGCTTGCCACTTGCTCCGGATGCACACTCAGCAAGCCTTTGCTCACTGTGCACAGGCACCTGGCTACCTCTGCCCATTCCTCAGCTGCACTTCCCCTACTGGGCTTCTGCCCCCTCACACGTCACCCAAGAGCCTGGGACAGAAATCAGTAGGAAGACAAAAGCAAGAGAAGCGCACCTCAGTGCCTGCCTGTGTAGTGGCTTCATTTCCCGGCCGCTGCAGCAGTGGGAGGTGTGTGAGCCACAGAGAAGTAGGCTGGGCCAGGGAGGACCGGTCCTGCACTTCCCAGGGACCCCGCTCTTGTTCTTCTGCCCTGGAGCCCCTCCAAATGGCCACTCCAAAGCAATCGCCAAGTCAAGGGGAAACTTTACAAAACACTAATGAAGAGCAACATGCACTCGTGCAGGCTACCACGGAGAACTAGGGCGTGGCCAGGAGTGGGGTGCTGCAGCAGGACACTGCGGCAGTGCCCCCACCATGGCATCTGATGAAGCAGAGCACGTACAGTGCTATTTCAGAGGTACTTTGTGACACCCTAAAATTCCAGTATAGCATGCTAAAAGCACAGTTCCTAAGGAAAATGCTGACATGTTAGACTCCAACAAAATCAGGAACTCTTGATCTATAAAAGTCTGGGAGAAACTATTTGCAGCTGATGCATCTGATAGAAGATGGTGCCTTGATGACATATTTTCTTTTTTTTAATTACCTTCACTCTTACCAAGAGCCATACGGGGCATTGCTACACACCTGTGCTGGCCGGCTGAGTGGCCCTGGAACACAGCACCCAATGCCTGCCTCTTAAAGGAGGAGGAAGGTTTCTTTGGCTCAGTTTCAGAGGATGTGGGCCAAAGCCAGCCAGCCCCAGGGCAGGAGCACCAAGGCAGGAGGGCCTGGCGGAAGAAAACGGCTCACTCAGGGACCCAGAAACCAGTGAACAGAAGAAGGCTCCTAGGGGAAGGACACATGTAGTCCCCAAGGCCACACCCCCAGGGCCACCCAGACACACCCAGTGGTGCCCTGTGCTCACCCAGGCATCTCTCAGGCCTGTCATGGTGATCAACAAGACCGGCCCCCACCAAACGTGTAAGAATGGCAAAAATGTTAACTCGAGCTGAAATTCCACATGCTGAACAGGAAGAGGAGGAGGAGGAGAAGGAGAAGCTGCCGCTCTCTGCTAACTGTGATGCAAGGGTCACAGCAAGAGTGGAAACCCACTGGCCACTTCTTGTAGAATCAAGCAGACCTCCCCATGGAACCAGGCAGTCCCAGCCCTAGAAGTTTGCCCAAGTAAGTGGGAAACAGCCGTGCACATAAAGCCTAAACTGGAAAGCCAGCTTTCATTTTATTCATCATTGTCAAAACCTAGAAACAGTTTAGGTGCCTCCACAGGTGATTGGGTAAAGCTACCCGATACACACATACAAGGAGATGTTGTGTAGCTCAGGGGAGAAGCTTGATTCCTACTGCATAAACACACACACACACACACACACACACACACACATGTACACTGTGGCCAAGTGCCTCCACCACCCAGGGAGATCTGTTTCCCTACCACGTGGTGAGTCTCTGGGCTAGATAACAAGCAGGAGAAGGAATACTGTGCAGGGTCCAAGCTGGGCTCAGGAAGCCCTGGGGTGTCGTCCTTTCTTGCCCATGTAAACAAGCAGAAGCCAGGCTGCTACAGAACAGAGCTTCACAGGGCAATAACCCATGCCTGCTGGGGCCACCCTAACCAACCAGCCCCACAGGACCTGGCAGAGGGGCCCATGGGGGAGGAGAAGCCCGGCTGGGGTTGACTGCCCTGCACCACTGACACCCTGGAGCTACATAAATGGTCATCATCTAAAGCTATCATACCTTGGGGTTGCTTGTTACACAGCTGCAGCTGCCTGGTGAAAATGGCGGAGCTTGGTCCTCAAGGGGTAGGCTGACAGCAAGGAGCTAGATTGTCACAGGGGGCAGGTGACTACGATAGCCTTACAGATCCGAGGAGCAGCTTGGATATGCAGGGGATGGTCAGCGAAACACCTTTGGTGATGAACACACAAACAACAACAACGAAGGTGAAATTCCCACAAATAGAAAACACTCAGCCCCCTCAAGCTATACATACGCCCACAGCCACTATTGGCCTTTTGTGGGGGGGAGTCCCTAGTCTAACCAAGGAGCCCTGTGACCCATGACCCCACACCTGGAGGGTCGGTGACCTCCTTGCCCTCTGGCCCCATGGCCCTGTCAATAAGGGCCTGCTCCTCCCTCTTTCCCTTATTTATTTCTGCTTTCCTGGATCACTGTGGCTGTGTCCTCCGCCCATGGTTTCTCCCTTGCCCCTTGTGTACAGGACTCAGAGAACCAGATTTTTCATGCTGCAGGGACCTCTGGCAGGACTGAGCCCCATCAGTCCCATGCCTGCCCCCCAGCACCCCAGACCTCAGCAGGTAGAGGGACACTTGGGGAGCCTCTGCTGCCAGCACCCTTCCCTCTGGCCCACCAACCTGATACTGGGATGTGGGGTGAGAGAGAGCACCACCCTACCCTGAGTGTCCCCCACACCCCTTCACCTGCACTCAGCCACTCACTAGCTGCGGCCCTGGGATGTGCATGGCCTCTGGAACTGTAGTTCCTCAGTCGGCACCAGCACAGCAGCAAGCCTTCCCTCAATCAGGTGGAGCGAGCACTAAGGGGCACGAGACTCAGCAGAGCACCAGAGCCAGAGACCCTGGAGCAAACAACAGCAGCATCCAGGATTCAGGGCCTCAAACGTGCCACCGGTCATGGCGCCCCATTGGCCCATCACCTCCACCTTGCTCTCTCGGGGCCCTGTGCAGACTCTTCCCATACCTGGTACCAGCCCAGCCCTGAGGGAGTGGTCGTTCCCTGCCTAGCTCCTCCAGCCCATCTGCCCTGCGGGAGGCCACCAGGCCAGGCCTGCAGTGTCTTACTGAGACCATTTGTTCCTCAAGTGATTCAACAAATGGAGTGAAAGCATTATGATGATTAGGGAGAAGGGGGAAATGCGCAAGAGGGCATGGCTTGGTGCCAGGCGCGCATGGCCCTGACGTGTGGCAACCACTTTTCTCAACCAGCTGCTGCCTATGTTGAAACTTTCCTGGAAGGGACCCGGTGTTATTGGCCGTTAGGAGGAGGCAGCAGCCTTTCATTTGCCCAGTCGCATGGGGTCACAGAGGACTGGCAGCCAGGGAGGAAATTGAGTCATCCTAGGGGACAGAGGAAGAAGGGGCTGGGGTGAGGACACGGTGCAGAGGGACCTCAAACACCCGTCCCTGAGCCACGCCTGCCAGCTCACCATGGGGTCCCGAGCCAGCAGGTTCACCCTGGAGACCTGGCTGCTTCCTCGTCCTTTGTGCCCTGGGCTTGGGGTGCTGATCTCCCCCGCTCCAGGTCTTCACAGTGAGACCCCATCACCCAGCCTCCAGAGGTAGAGAAGGACGGTTCAGGAGCCGCCCTGCTGTGGGGGCCCTTCCCTCGGGACCACACACCCACACGCACTGGAGCTGAACACACACACAGAGGCAAGCCTCACTGCACCATGGCAGGAACACAGGTCCCCTTACGGGAGCCAGGGGCCAGCAGGCGCTGCTCCTGCCGGACATGCCCCGTAGTGCGGACACCTCACACCCGCCACTGCGCAGGTACTGGGGTGTCACAGCGCAGAGCAGGGGTCACGAGGCACATTCCTTCTCCTGTGGCCCCGGTGTCTGCCAGGTCCCAGGGGAGAGGTCACTCTTGGGATCCATGCCAGGCATGTCCTCTCTTCACCCAACAGAGGCACTCCAGTGGCTCCGCCCCTCCTTGAGTGGCCCGCCTGGGGGAAGAGAAGGGGGGCGGTCGACTGTGACTCTGAGAGCAAGCCTGTCTTGCAACCACAATCCCTAGCTGACCCAGACTGAGTCTGCAGAGTCGTAGCTGCTGTGGCTTTGTCTCTGTGTCCCAGCCAGCAGCTCCAACTCGCTGTCACCATGGACACAGTGGCAGAGATGCTGCAGGCCTGAGGCCCCGGTGTGAACTGGACATCCTCACCCCTTGCTCCTGGACAAACAACGCCACTCCCTGCTGGAGGAACAAATCCCCCTTCCTCCAGCCCACCCCACATCCCCCCGGCAATGTAAAATTAAAGAAAATAAGGTGGACAGAGGGGAAGGAGAGAATCGTCACTCAGAATTTCATCTTCACATATAAACAGCTGAAGAAACTCACGCAAAACATGGGCTGGAGTTTAGCCACAGACACTAGAACTCAGAGCAGTGGTGCAGACATTCTGGGCTGTTGCTATCAACATTTTTGGCACATTCAGATCCCTCGGTCCTCAGGTTCGAGCTCATGGGTGGCTGCAAAAGAGGAACCGGAGGAATCAAAGTCCCTGCTTCCGGCAGGAAGAGCAGAAGTCTCTCCCCTGAAACCCCCTAATCGTCCTGCTTCAGTTTGTCTAAAAAGAAGATGGAAAAAGCAACTGGAGCCCTCAGCCAAGGGTAGCACTGATAAAATTACAGAGGGGGACGCACAGCCATTCTCAGGGACGTTGGCGGGAGGCGAACGGCCAATGGCAGAAGGGCCGGGAACCCCCAGGGCACGGGCCTCAGCAGTACCCCATCTATCAGGGGTTACCGCCCTACCAGAGGCAGGGCCGCGCCTGCGCAGCTGGGTTGCAGGGAGCGGGCTAGCTGGTTCAAAGGCTCTGCTGCGCCGTTATCACTGAGCGTGGAGTCAGACAGGCAGCGAAGCGCAGGCCCAAGAGGCAGTGAGTGATTTACTTGACCCCGGATGGGCGACACCGACAGCAAGAGCCTCATTAATTCCTCGGGTCACACTGGAAGACATTAATTTGGTTTGGGCTCAGGATGAGGGGAGATTTTCCAGACATACACCAGGAATTATGAAATCTCTGTGGCCGGAGAAAGTATGTCCAAATCACTTTCCACATAAATCAGGCTGCCTTTCTGAAGACGGATAATATGCTTAATCAAGGGAGTTATGGAACTTCTTGTGCTTATTAGACAGAAAATACAACAGTATTTTATTCAGTTATCAGCTCTGGGGGAGGATTTCTCTCCCCCTCTCTTTGCCTGCCAGAGTGGACGATGAGCTGAGAAGTGTGCAAACATTTGTCCATGCAGGCAGCTTCCCTCCCCTTTCTTCTTTGTCTCTATTTCCCATGGGGCATAAGCACCTCAGGGTGTCTCCTAGATTGCAGCCAAGGCAACAGACCCCGTTGCAGCTTTTTCCATCCCCGGACCACCCCTGGCATTAGCCACACCAGTTGTAGCGGTTTTGTTCCCTACAACTGTTTTGGTGGCTTGGGCCAAAACTAGGAAGTCTGGGATCAAGACAACTTGGGTTGAATTACCAGGCATGTGATCCTGAGCAGAAAAATCTGCTCTATTCTCACTCTAGGCTCATGCATGGCCATGCGCAGAGGCACACGAGGAAAACACGGTTTTCTGTCCCCCCAGGAAGTCACTGCTAAGTGATGTAATTGAGTGACCATGGCTCTCAGCTCTCCCAGTCTCTGGGCTGCTTTGCAACATGAACCAAGGAAGAAAAGGGTTTGGTAGGTTGACACAATTTGAAACCAAGTGGTCAATTGGATCATTTACACCAGTGAGTGACTTCAGCATAGGGGACAGAAAGAGAGAGAGTGAGAGAGAGACAGAGACACAGAGAGAGGCAGAGACAGGGAGATAAAAAGAGAGAAACAGACAGACAGGAGAGACAGACTAAGTGACTTCAGTGTAGGGATCAGACAGAGAGAGGGGCAGAAAGAGAGGAAGAGAGAGAGAGAGAGAGGAAAAGCAGAGAGAGAGAGACAGACAGAGAGAGGTGAGCTCCTGCCCAGCCCTGACCGCCGGCTGCCCAACCCACTACATCCCCCCGTAAGTCACATCCATCACACGCTGAGTGGGGTTATCTCTGGCTGAGGAGAACACGCATTAGTGTGCTTTACTCATGCAGCACTGAGCACTCCCTATCAACAACATCTGCTTGAGGCAGACTCAGAAGAGCGGGGTGGATCAGGGCAGGAGACAGCTGAGGGAGGTGTCCTGTGGAGAGAACAGGACCTCATTAGGGCTCCATCCCACGCCTCCCTGCCCGCCCCGCTCACCTGACATCCAGGAGCCCTCTCTCCCAGCCTCCCTGCCACTTGCTGATGGGAGGGAGAGTCTGGGACCTGTAGTGGTACTCAGGGACCCTGGGCACACAGCCCCCAGAGGTGTGGCAGGGCCCAGAGGGGCCAGGGCAGCCGCACCCACAGGCCAAACCCTCTTCATGCCCCGCCCCTGGGTGCACCTCCCAAGGTCTTGTCAGAGGGGAAGGTGCTGGAATTCAGACACTGTCCTTTGATTAGGGCCCCACCACACTGAATGAATGACACAAATCAGACCCAAGCCCCAAGACCACACAGCTGCTACAAGATGAGACATCCAACGTGTAAATGAAGAGCAACATGGGCGATGGGCGCTGGGAAAGGGAGACGGATGTCGTGCTGACAGGGCGGGGAACCAAGAGGGCGCACCGGGCAGCAAAGGGACGCCAAGAGGCCCAAGCGTTCTGTGCGTGCTCTTCAGCAGCCGCGGGCTGCTTCGGTCCGAAAGCTCCCCAGGCTCGGGGTGCCCAGGCCCCGGTCAACAGCTCTGGCTCAGCTTGTGGCCTGGAAGGGCAGCTCAGGGTCCTGCCCCTGCTGGGGTCCCGCACAGCAGGGTGGAGGACAGCGGCTGGCCGCTGCCTGGCTCTGACGTCAGCCAGCACACGCTGGGTGAGGCTGCCTGAGTGCTGGCTGCTCTGGCTTTCCTTCCCACACCAACGAGGATTTTCCTATCCACTGTGTCCCACAGCTGCAGGTGACTTCCGCGGAGCCCTCCGCCTCCGCCCGCTCCCCTGCAGCCCTGCAGCCCACAGTGATCCTCCAGGACAGCAGACTGGAGGGGCCATGGCTGGCATAAGGTGGCAGAAGGCGGGACTGTCAGCTCCTGGTCGCACACGGGAGGGATCTCACACTCCTTGGGACAGTGGAAGAAGTGTCTCCACCGATTGCTTTTTTGAGTAGCTTGAAATCATTCAAATAGTGTGATTGTACACAGGGCGTCCAAGGTTGTGTGGTGTTCTCTGATGAGGAAATACGGGGAAAGGGGGAAAATGTGTATCTCAAAACAGCTGCTCAGAGTTTGAGGAATACATCTTCCCTACCTCAGGGGCCCTCCAGCTGCTGCTGCATTAGGATAGGGACTGCTTAGCACACCCAAGTCAGAAATCGACCAACCTCACAATGTGGAAAGTGTGTTTATTTATTTGTTGGTTGGTTTGTGTTCCAGACAGGGTCTTGCTATGCAGTTCAGGCTGACCTTGAGCTCATAGCAATCCTCCCGCCTCAGCCTCCCAAGTGCTGAGATTACAGCTGTGCCCGTACCATGCCCAGCCACAGAAAGCTGAAAAGCGAGAGATCTTTTTAAAAAATTAGGAGAACAAAATCAAATTTATAAAAGAATTTGAGGACGTTTTCTCTCCTAAGGCTGCCACCACAGTGACATAGCTCTTTGCAGCTGGGCTTCATTTTGTAAATGGAAGGAGCTCGCACAGAGCTGGCTTCTGCACAGGGTGGCATGGGCAGGTGTGAGGCCTGTGGAGCTGCAGGGTGGGCTGAGCTTGGTCTGCCTGTGAGATGGGCTGCGAGGTGGACAGGGTTGGACAAGCGGTCCTCGCCCATGTGGCACCGTGGTGTTGCTCTGGACCTCAGCAGTCCCCTTTGAGGGTCCACGCTCAGAAGCTACACCGAGAAGCCAGGTAGCCTCATGCTAATTATTTTCCTCAAACTTCTGCAGTTCTGCCCATTGTTTCATAAAAGCCAAAATACTTGGTTTAAGTCATCTTTTGTCATTAAGGCAACTGGTACTTTTATTGTTCTGAGCGCATCTGGGGCTGGGTGCGGATCCAGGGCAGCCTAACCCACCTCTTTCACTTCCTGAGGCAGAAGCCAGGGCATTGATTGCTTGGCTGAGGGACACTGAAGCAGAGGAACAGCCTCGCCTCGCTGAGACAAGCTCCTGGCTGCCCTACAGGGCGGATTTATTCCCCACTGTGTCTTCCATAGGACACTGATATACCTGGTTTACCAGGTATAAACCAACACCTGGAATGAAAGTTAAACTAGGAGTTCCCTGAAAGAAATAACAGCTACTGCCACACAAGGAGAGCAGGACGTCGTCCACGGTGCTGCATCCCCCGAGCAACTGGCAGGAAGTGGAAAGGGGCCGCCGTGGAACGCAGGGTGGATCTTCTCCAAAACTAAAAGCTAGACTCGCAACCCCACTTCTGAGTGTGCACCCTAAATAATAAGTCAGGACCTTGACGATGCCAGCACACCCCATTCAGCATGTGGCAGGGATGATGTCCAAGAGCTGGGAGCAACTAATCCAGCATCCAGGAACCGAGCAACCGCCGAGCTGACTGTGCACCATGCAGTGGAGTACTATTCAGCTGTGATAAAGAAGGCAAAGTGCTACACTCCACAGTGTGGGTGATCCCTGAGGACAGTCTGCTAAATTACACAGTCCAGTGACAGAAAGAGAATACTGCACAGTTCCACTCACAGGAAGCACCTCAAGGAGCCCAAGTCCTAGAAACAGGAAGCAGACCTGTGGTTGCCAGGAGCAACCATGGATGAAGGGGAATAGGAAGATACATTTTTTGTGGGGGATGAGGGATTGAACTCAGGACCCTGCACCTGCCAGGCAAGCACTTGTTCTACTGAGCTACCTCCCCAGCCCTGGGAAGTCACTTTTTAATGGATATAAAGTTTTCCCTGTGCAAGAGCAACAAAGCTGGCCGAGTTGCTGCTCAGCGTGCTCACCAGTTCCCAGGGGCACACTCAGAAACAGTGAGACAGCACAGCTTCTGTTGTTTCTTTAACCACAAAGAAAAAGAAAAGACACCCATAACTCAGCATCCGCGGAGAAGCACACGCACCTCTTTGGGCGTGGCTAAATCCGCTTTGCTCAGTTCCCTGTCGCCAACCTGCCACTGTGATGCTGTGGAGGCTCTGGGGTGAAGGCGCCCCGGCTGCAGGCCGCTGCCCACTGCTGGCTGCAGCTGCGGATCTGCGATAGCCCCACGCTTGTGCTGCGTCTGAACGCTGCACCCGCGTCTGAGCGCTGCACCCGCGTCCTCCGGGAGCGTCCCCTCCCCCTCAGGGGAGGGTCTCTGCACTTCTGCTTCTGAACATTTGTGATTCTAAAGGCATGAGTGAGGAGGGAGGGAAGGGGAGAAGGGATCTTGGGGAGACGCGAGGACCCATGTGAAGACTGCGGCTCCCAGCAGGGTCAGAGAACATCTGCAAAGGACTGCAACGAGGCCGGCTTCGTTGTGCCACCCTGGCCCACTGTGCCAAGCAGTGTGCTCAGTCACCCAGCCAGGAGTGGCAGGGGCAAAGGTCCCGGCTGGCACGCTGCCATGGCAGGTGTAGTCCTGGGCGCAGGGGCTCGCAATCTGGGCCCCACTGCCTTCGCCTCGGGAGCACCCACAGCACCCAATGGGAAACAGGCAGCAGGGGAGGAGTCCTGCTCAGGGAGCTCCTGGGGGCCAAGGGAGGGGCCAGAGCGGGTGCTCCAGTCGGGAGGCCCGGCTGCTGGGCTGCTTCCCCAACATACCTCGCTGTGCTGGGCCCGGAGCTGTCTGCCCCAGCTCAGTGCTCCAGGACAGCAGTCCCCACAGCCACTCCTGCTTCTTTTTTTTTAACTTTACTAATTTTATTGAGAAACAAATAGCAATGAGACAGTTTCAAAACTGATTAGGGCAGTTGCAACAACTAAAACACTGCATATTGTTGTCTTAGTGGTTATTCATTGTACAAGATGCAGACATGATGTCCTGTCCACAAATACTATCAGTACAAATCTTTCTTCTCATTGAACTAAGGGAAAGTAGCTGTATATCTATCCTAACTATTTTGAATATACAGATACGAAAAGGTCCTTCATTTGTATCCCCATTGTCGTTTAGTTTTGTCAGAGATGGGTATTCCACTGCCATTTAAATATTGTAGGTGTGTGAATTCTGCAAAATATTCCAATATAGTCCAGTAGTCCATAATAGTAGTGGGTTATCCATAGGACTGGCAAAGTCAGAAGTTATTGACTAGAGCCTTTTACAGCTCAGCATATTAATATTTACTTTTTATACCTCGTTTTTATAATTTTCTGCTCGATGGTTCAGACCAAGATAAAGCAAGACCTATATAACAAGAAATGCAACTTTTATATCTGATTAAGTCAGTCAAATCCCCTCAGGATTTAAGTTTGCAGACCAAAAATTAGAGAAAAAGAAGGGCTGCAAGAGCCGGGCGTGGTGGCGCATGCCTGTAATCCCAGCACTTGGGAAGCTGAGGCAGGAGGATTGTTGTGAGTTCAAGACCAGCCTGAGCTACAAAGTGAGCTTGAGGCCAGCCTGAACTGCATAATGAAACCCTGTCTCAAAAAGAAAAAAAAAAAGAAGGGCTGCAAGGACAGCCAACATTGTGGCCCCAGCCTTTCACGGTCAGTGAAGACTCAGGTCACAGGAGAACCGTCCTGTAACATCACGTCACTCCTGGCTTCCAATGGTGACTGGCTCAGGGCAACCTGGGTTGGCACCTGAGTGCAGGCAGCACGGGACCCAGTTCCATGGCTGCATTCAGCAGCCACGTTGTTCGCATGGTTCTGCTTGAGGTCCCTGTTCGGGCAGTTAGGGCTGTGCTGGGCTCCCTGGCCTCCTTTATTTCAGTCAGTTTAGATCAAAGGAATGTGAAAATCAATCTCCAAACTCCTCCTCCCCAGCTCAACCCGGGCTGCTGACCTGCAGATACACTTCCACAGACAGAAACCCCAGCACCCAACGCTCTGGTTCAGCGTTCCCATGGCATTCTCCCTCCCCCTGCACCCACAATGGCCCTGTGTGGGGTGGGGCACCAGCCCTCTGCATGTGTTCTCTGCAGCATCTAGAGAATGTGTGCAGAGCTGCATATTTTAGGGTTTTGAAGCAGGGAGGTTATGCAAACTATTAATTTTTGGATGGTTACAATCCTGCGGGCAGCTCCCTGGCCCAGTCACCCCGCCCCCGGGCTGTGCCCCCCTGGCACCCTGCTGCCCAGAGTCTGCCCAGCTCCTCCTGGTGCGAATGCGGCTTGCTCTCTCACTAGCCCCAGCTGCGCAGACTGTGGGTTTGGACTCTGCTCCACTCCTGAGGAGAAATTCATCTTCGATCTCTGAGGGGCACTGTGTCCCTCTGGAGTACACTTCCTGAGTTCCCAGGAACTTAGGGCATCAGAAGGCCACAAGTGGTGACCACAGAGCACGTGGGGCGGGGACATCACAGAAGTGAGTAGTGACCTCTGCAGAAGAGCCTCGGCCTGAAGGAGAGGAGATGAAACCCAGCCCACGAAAGATGCTCAAAGGGCCACACAGGCCCTTCCCACAGTGGAAGCCCGGCAGCCCTAGGAAAACTGCCTGGCCTCGCTGTGAAACCCACCCGCAGAGAGGAGGAGGGCCGTAAAACCAGCCTGTAACCAGCCAGTGGTTTCTGGAAATGACGTCACTTCCGGGATGCGGGAGAACCCTTTGGGCACTTGGTCCTCTTTTAGTTGTTTTGCTAGTTTATTAGTTCATGTTTCCAGGTGATGCATAATGCTTGCATCCCTGTGTGGAGCTGGCACCCGTGCACATCTCACAGCCTCTCCTCCTCTCCTCCCCCATCCCTGCTTCCCTTCCCCTGGGAAAGATCTAGCTCCCTGCCTCCTACTAGCTGTCTTTTTTTTTCCCCCTCTGTATTTGTACTTTGGGCTTCTCATATAAAAGAAACCATGTGGTATTTCAGCTTGTGAGTCAGATTAATTTCACGTATCCTCTCTGGCTGGTCTCAAGGTACATCGGTTTCCTGTTTGTTTCCTGAGCAGGTGACGGGTGCATCACTGTTTTTATTTGGAAGTCTAAGAGATGCTGGACAAGCCTACAGGAATTAAGTGCAGCAGCTCATCCCGAAGCCCGGCCTGGGGCTGGCCGTAGCATCCCGCAAATGGGCCACCCCAGCCCTGTTGCTCCCTTGTCACTGCCTTAAGGTTATAGGAGATTTTCCACCAGAAGCCGTGTCTTTTGTCCTTGTTTTCATTTCCCAGCAGCCTTACAAATCAGCTCGCTGGTCCCCGCACTAGCACTCAGCCATGTTTTCCGTGGGAGACCCTGGAACCCCAGCCAAGGACCGGTCCCCTCTATAGATTCTGTAGCACACAGACCACCTCTCCTTCCTCTCTACTTTGTTTGCCTTCCTCCTCTTTTCCAAAATCACCAGCCAGGATCTGAGGGAAGAAAGGGACACAGGACTGGCAGGAGGAAGCGGTCCCCTCAGATGGAAGTGGCTCCCACCCATCCTCCCCAGAACACACTCTTTTGTGTTGTTGTTAGGATTTAATTCACCAACTAAGGGTGAAGGATCCCCATCCTCTCACAGCCATGCTGCTGTGCGGACCCACTGTGTGCAGGGCCTGGAGGTTGCGAGGACAGAAAGCCCGTGTCCCCGGCTACCTAATGTCTGCAGCTGCCAGAAAGGCAAGAAGCAAACAAAACTGGCCAGAGCGGTGGCCGCTGTTGTCTGGAGGCCAAGGCAGAGCTCAGCGCGTGACCACCACACGCAGCTCTTTCTGAACAAGTCAGCTCTGGGTGGCACCATTCCTAGGAGGAAGCTCCAAGGTGAGAGCTGCAGAGCAGCACCAGCAAGGAAAGACTAGAACGCGGGCCACAAGCTGGGTTCTGTTGTGCTGGCAGAAGAACCCTTGAAGAGTCAAGGAGTATGAGAGGGAGTGCTGGGAAGGAACCTCAGGCTTAGCAGACAACTGTGGGAAGGGAGAGGGCCTGGCACCTGCTGGAACCCTGTGAGCAGGGCAGGAGTTGCTCAGAGCTGGAGCCCCAACCAGACAAGCAGGGATTGTGCAGGCTGTCATGTCTCCACAGCACACTGCTGGCTAGGGTCGCGGTCAACTCTCAGAGACAGAGCCCAGCAGGGCAGCCAGGTTGGGTTTGCTACTGCAGGCTTAGGAAGCCCATATGCCCTGGAGCTGGGGATTTCTGCCCCATGGGTGGATCTGTAGGCTGGAATTCAAGAGAGAACTTCAAATCTCCGGCTGAAGACAGACTTGGGTGCCACTGGTGCTCCAGGAATCCTGCGAGCCATGGCCCCAGGTAGATTCCTGGAAGGAAGTGCATGGGCGGGGCGGGCAGCAGACAGCAGGACCCTGAGGGAGGGATGGTCTGGCTAGCGTGCAAGGTTTGTCACATGAGCCAGGAGACCGCGGACCAGCAAACAGGCCTTACATTGCAGCCCTGGGAAGAAAGGCAGGAAAGGAAGGCCTTCTGCCAGTGCCTGAGCTCTGTGGCTGGACGCAGTTCAGGGGAAGCTCGATAACAGCGGCTGAGGTGGAGTTGTGAGATTATTTTCCATGGCTCTCTGAATTCTGCTGGCTCGGGTCATCTGCAGCAGTGCCACAGCATTTTCCCTTCTCCTTCCAGACACCTGGCCAAGGTCAGCAGGTGACTAGCTCCTGGGCTGCAGTCATATTCAGAGGAAAAATGGGACATTGTTTACAGAAAGGCACCCAAAAGCCCCAGAAAACTTCTCAAGAGAAACAATGTATTCAAAAAAGAGTTAAGCCACATGTTTAAATGACTAGAAAAAAATTCCAACTAAGAATTTCATACCCAGCACAAATATCTTTTAGAAACAAAGGTGCATTTAAAATTCTTTTTGAGGACCGGCCAAATAGCTCAGGGCTGGACAAATAACTCAGCAAATTAAAGCACCTGCAAGCAGGTGCAGGGGCTGGGGGTTTGATTCCCAGGGCTGCCCTGCCGACCCCACCCCTGGGGTGTGCTGAGACAATGATTGAGACTGGGCATGGTGGTGAGCGCCTGTAATCCCAGCTCCTGGGAAGCTGTAAACAGGAGAATCACTATAAGTCTGATCTAGTAGTGAGACCCTGAACACTCTGTAGACCCTTCCTTAAAATACAGGGAAAAAAACTTTTTAAGCACACTTGAAGGGATCTTCATACTATGATTTTCTTTCATACAGTGACCCCAGAGGAAATCTGTCTGCACAAAAGGAAGGGAGAGCACTGGGATTGACACCTGAGAGGGCAGATGCAAGAGATTCTGTTCTCTTCATTTCTATTCTCATGCACCATTGTGAATATCTAATGAATACTTCTCTAGAAGGCTTTCAAGAATAGTAAAACATCAAATCTGCCTCTGCAAGGTAGGAAGAAAGAACAAGGAAAGCTGTCTCAGAGAAATGGCCCTGGACACTTGAATCCAACTGTATTTCTATGCTACCAGGTCAGAGAACTTGTGCTGTGATCTACTCTCATGACTAAGGCAGGTAGTCCAAGAAGAAACCACACATCAATCACCATAGAAAGAGCCAGCCAAATAGCTCAGCAGATTAAAGGATCTGCAAGCAGGCACAGAGGCTGGGGGTTCGATCCCCAGGCCTGCTGTGCTAGCCCAACCCCCGGGACGCACTGAGATGGCAATTGAGACTGGGCATAGAGGCACTCATCTGTAATCCCAGCACCTAGGGGGCTATAAACAGGCAGATCACTATGACTCTGATCTAGTAGTGAGACCCTGAATACCCTGTAGACCCTTCCCTAAAAATTAAAAAAAAAATCACCATAGAAAATCTATTTGAAAAGGTGCTATTTCTCCAATGCTTTTCCCTGGCACCCCTCCACTCACTGTTTTGCCACATAAAACCACCTCCCCCTTCCAGAAGTCTGCTATGGATTTTGGTCAATGGCTGCATTTCACAACCTCCGCCTTACCTTAATACCCGGCTCAGGAACTGGCCCAGAGCACACAAGTGTCAATGGACAGATGAACAGACAGACCAACTAGATAGACAGACACATCATGGGGATGGACGGATGGTGGACAGATGAACTGGTGCACGTGCAAAGCTAATAGAAAGGTTTTCTGTGATGTTTTAAACTTCACACTTTTTCACAGAGATGGCACAAAAGTAGGAGGAGACCTAGTAGAGGAGAGAAGGGACCAAGGGATGGCAGGAAAGCAGAAGGTGACAGAGAGTGTTGTGACCAAAGCCTGCAGCGTGCACACATGGCTACGCCAAAGTGAGGCTACTCTGCTGCACAACTAACATGCACTAGAAAATTGAAAAGGGAAAGGAAAATCTAATTCATGCTTTTATAAAAAAAAATTAAAAAGAGAAGAAAACAATAAAAACTATACAGAATTTGCTTTTCTAAAATTTTGTATTCGATTTTCTTGCATTTGGATTTTTAAGTTATGCAATGTGACCATGCATTGATCCACGCACGGTCACTCTCACCTTCTCCTCTGGTGCATTTATGTGATGGAGGACTGGCTGAACATCTGTGCAGGGCCTCGCAGCACCTTCTGCCGCCTGGCCAGAATACTAGCTTACCAAGACAGAGATTATTCCTTGGCTTTGATTTTGGCTCTCTCCTACTTTTATTATCAAGGACAGTGGTGTGAGCAAAGCCTGCCACGTGCAGACATGACTATGCCAAAGCAGGAGTGTGAGTGTGTCTGCACACACAGAGGACACGTGTAGTTTATGAAAGCCAGATCACGTGTTCAGCATGGATGAAATCAGCATGCATCGTATGACCAGTGGATCTTGCATTCCGTGAGCTTGCGGGCCCTGCCCACCTGAAGCTTCCTGGCTGCGCTTGGCCAGCCCTCAGGACAGGACCTGGCTTCCGCTCCTCCCTTCCCTTCCCTCTCATGGTTCCTCCTCTCAGTCCCAGTGCTCAGAACCTGTTCAGGGACATTCTGTGCCCCACCTGGGTGCTGTTAATATGGAAACTCACACCCATCTGTTCTACTTTTCTTAGGAAATTGCCCCCTTCTATGTCCTTTTTTCTCAGAGTTCATGGGTATCTGTCCTGGCTCCTTCACTGTCCTGTCTTTCACTCACATTGTACAAACTTTTTTTTGGTGTATTTTGCAAATTTCTTCAATTTTATTTCCTAACCTTATGTGGCCACCTTATTTTGCTTTTTAATTTGCAAAAGCTCTTCCTGCTCTGATTGCTCTGCAGTATAAGGAGACTCTTGTTCTTTCTTTAGAATATCCTTTCAATATTTCTGAGGATATTGTTGGGGGAGATTTCTTTTATCTGTTTCCCTTTGCTGCTTTTCCGTCCTTCAATCCCACTCCCCTGTTCTTGCTCTTACTAGAACTGGGGCTCCCTTTCTACCTGAGCGCCTGTGCCTTGGGAACATTGCTGATCCAGTCCTCGACAGGGACAAAGCATTAAAGTGTTTTGTAAGGTCTAACTTTTTATATTTTAAATTGATCTTATTGGTATAATCTAGATGTACATAATGACCGCTTTCACCGTAGGGAGCTTTTACCCTGCAGGATATATCTTAATTGCCGGCTTATCCATGTCCCGCCCTCCCCTCAACTGCTCTTCTTGCCCTATTTACGGAAGCTTTGTTTCCATTTTTCCCCATATTTTTCCTTCCTCCCTTCTCTCCTCTTCCTCCCCCTTCCCGAGTTCCCCTTCCCACTGAGCTATGTCTTCCCACACACAGTATCTGTTGTACATTTTGGTCCTTACTTAACACCTTCCATTGCTGAAATAAGAGATGCAGCACAGTACTTATGCATGTGTGTTTGATTTATTTCACTTGAAGTGTCATCTCAAGGTGCATCAGTTCACCTAGAAATGCATCAGAAAGATTTTCTGGCTTCTTTATTCCATTGTATTAGAGAGAAACACAGTTTGTACGCACTTACCAGTTGATGGGCTGTTTCCCAGATTTCGCTATCGCCAAGTATGCTGCTGCAGACATGGGTGTGCCTGTGCCACTGTTAAGATCTTTTAATTATTTAGGGGAAACACCAGACGGGGAATAGCTGGGGCACATGGAACTGCTAATCCTGCTTTTAGGACTCGCCACACTGATTTCCACAGGGACTGCAGCAGTCTGCGCTCCTACCAGCAGCGGGGAAGAGCCCGTTCTCCCCACAGCATCGTCGGCATTTATCATCACCATTCTGTCTGGGGTGAGATGAAACCTAACCATTATTTTAATCTGTGCTTCTCAAACGGCTGTGGTGCTGAACACTTTCATGTGTTTGTTGGCTGTGTCTACTTCTTCATCTGAGAAGTGTGTATTGGATGCCCATTGTTGGGTTGGGTCTTTAGATTTGGGGGGATCTGATTTTTTTCCGGTTTTTATATGTTCTAGACACTAGTCCTTTGTCTGAGGAACAACTGTCACATTTTTTAGGCACCTGCTCTGTGGGTTGTCCTTTCACTCTGCTGGTTGTGTTTTGTTTTGTTTCATTTCTCTGTGCAAAAGCTTTTTAATAAGATGAGATCCCAGATGTTGACCTTTGTAGTGTTTCCAGTGAAATTAAGGTTTTGTTCATGAACTCTTTGGTTTCACCTGTCTTCAGGAGTCCCACAGAGTCTCTCTCTTCCAGCAGATTTAGTGTTTCTGCCTTAATATTTAAATTTTTAATCCATTTAATTTCAATGTAGTGCATAGTAAGACACATGATTCTAGTTTTAGTCTTGGCATGTGGAAAGCCAGTTTTTCCAGCACCACTTCTTGAAGAGGCTTTCTTCTCATGAGTGTTATGGGCCCCTTTGTCAAAAGATCAGGTGGCTGAGGGAGTCTGGAGTTATTTCTGCATCTTCTTTCTGATCCACAGATCCTTGGGTCTAGTTTGTTCATTTTTCCTTTTTTTTTCCAGGAGCATTCTGGGCTTTTTTTCAAGTAGCTTTGTAGAATAATTTCAAGTCCTGGATTGCGATGCCCCCCCACCTTGCCTCTGTTGCCCAGAACTGCTTGTGCTATTCTGGTCTCTTTTAGTTCCAAATGAATTGCATGAATGTTTTCCCTAGTTTTGTGTGATTTGCAAATGGTATTTTGACTGAGATTACATTAAATTTTGGAATGTGGCCATTTTCACTATATTGGTTTTGCCTACCTAAGAGAAAGGGACATCCTTCAACAACCTTATATTTTCATCTACCTTCTTTTTTGTAAAAGGTATAGTTTCCCTAATCTCTCCCTCAGTGAGTTTGTTGTTTGCGTACAGGAATGTTATGTCTTTTAGAGTTGACTTTGTATCTAGAGATCCCACTAAATTTTTGTTATGAAGTCCAGAAATCCTTTGGTGGAGTTTTTGGGGTCTTCTATGTAGAGTAACCTGTCGTCTGGAAATAATAATTTCACTTCCTCCTTTCCTATCATTATTCCTTTTATTTCTTTCTCTTGTCTAATTGCTCTGGCTAATGTTTCTAGAACTATATTGGACAGGAGTGGTGACAGTGGGCACTCTTGTCCTGATCCTAATTTTATTATTTTATTAATTTATTTATTTGTATTTTAACTTGAAGAGTGAAAAATAGAAGCAAAAGCAGCACGGCGTCTGTTCAGGGGCAGCGTCGTCATGCAGCGACTCATGCACCCCAGAACTCGGATAGCGCAGGACCTGGCAGAACTGCAAACCTCAGCAGCTGTGCGACAGGCACAGGGACATGATGCCTGTCACCCGGCCCTCCAAGAGGCTGAGGCAGGAAGATCTTCACCCTGGCTAACTTATCACTTAGGGAGACCCTGTCCCTAAATAAAAAATAAAGGAGGAGGGTGCTGGAAATGAGCTCAAAGCAACGGCCAGGGCCCCAGCACCCCAGCACCCAGCGCCCCAGGGCCCAGCACCCCAGCGCCCCAGCACCACACACGCAGACTGCAGAAACCAATCACACCAGGCCCCTTCCGGGAGGGGTGGGTGGGGTGGAAGAGCCCACAGGCATAGTCCTGACACAGGATGCTCTCTGAAAACAGTGTTACAAGGGCTGCTGTCTGGGTCAAACCAGCTCAGAGACAGTGCCCAGGAGTCATGGAACTGTAAGGACATGCACAGGACAAGCAGCCTGAGAGGGCAGAAGTGAGGTGCAGCAGCAGGGCCCCCCTCCCTGCCCCTCTTCACTTCCCCCTCCCTTGACGGATGCCGTGGTGGACGACGCTTCCCTGTGCGCTGTTTCTCTCCCCTCTGTGTCCCTGATGCCTGCGAGGATCTGAGGTGGACCCTGGTCAGCGGCACCTGCTGACCCACGCCGCTCTGGATCCTCATCCAACGGCCACATGGGCTTAGCCTCCTGCCCTGCTGGGCTGAGAAGGAGGCAGTAAGCACGCCTAGCACCAGTGCGGTGGGGAAGTCTGGGGATGAAGACAAGGACAGAGCCGCTCCTCCGTCAGGCGCAGGAGGGGACTACTGTGACCCTGAGCCCGGGGCCTGCAGCAGAAGGCGACCTTGGAGGACACAGGGTGTCCATGCCGTGCTCCTGGGATGCTGCAGGCTCCTTAAATCTGAAGCTCCTCTCTCTACTTCCTGGGTACTACCAGATAGTACCCAGGTGACAGGCAGGGAGCCACAAGTCAGGAGCTTCCCTGGATTCCGCAGCGCAGCCCTGGCCCTGCCCCTCTCCAACTCCTCAGGACCCTGCCTGCAAGTGAGCTGCGCCCTCACTGTCCAGGAAAGAGCAGGCCTGAGGAGAGCCTCCAGCCCTCTCAGGACTGTGCCCGGGGTGGTGACATTGGTGCCATGATGTCCCTAGGCCCAGGCCCTCACATGTACCCCGTGTACTCTACTCAGCTCCCACTAGTTTTAAATGAACAAGGCCGGTCTGTGGAGTGCATGCCCTGCTCTTCTTTCTCGTGCACAGTGACCAAGGGAAGCTTCGTGTCCCCTTTTATATGCAGGACCTCCAGTGACAGCTCCACAATGACCCCAGGAGGGGGAGCCTGTAAATCAACTCAAAAGACAGGCTTTCTGAGCACCCCACACAGACAACTCATTCCACCTAAAGCACTGCTTAGTCATTTCTTCTCTTTTCTTTTTCTTTTTTTTGAAACTGGGAATCGAACTCAAGACCTTGGCGCTGGGCTACAACCCCAGCCTTTTTTTGAGTTTAAAACAGACTCTCCCCTGCCCATCACTAAATTGCCCAGATAGAGCAGGACCTTGTGGTCCTCCTGCCTTGCCTCCCAGGTGCCGAGGTGCAGGCCTACCTGGGACACCATCTGTGCCATCTCTAGTATGAGAAGTGACATGTGGGAGTCTCTGCTTGTGGGGTGGCCAGGACAAGCGCAGCTGTCCCTTTGCCACAGTGAGGATGACTGGCCAGAGTCTGCAGCCCTCCCCAGAGGAAAGCGTCCGCCCTCCAGGCCTCCAGGGGCATCTGGGGCTTGCTGTGCGCTTGGTGCTGAGAGCGAAACGGTCTGAATCCCACGTGCACTCAGAGCACCTGGGCTCCAGGGCAGCGCCCTAATCAGAGCCACATGGAAGGGATCTGAGCGTCACGCGCGTCCACAGTGCCTGCACTCCGCCCGCTCCCTGCAGGAGGGGTGATTGGGAGTTGATTGCAAGCTCTTTTTGATGCTGCTGCTGAAAACTGTTTGAAAGTGATTATCCCCTGTGCACATGCAGAATTACACTGGGTAACATGAAGTCATGATTGCCCTGCACTAATTTTAGCAAAGTCAGACGTCTTCACAAAAGCTCCGCTCACGCTTGCCAAGCACTGCTGATTGCGTCAGAGTCGCCCACTTGGGGACAAAGAAGGAATCAACAACCCCCTGATGCTGGGGCTCTGCTCCTTCATCAAGAATAAAACCAAGCCTCGGGCAGACAGATGGGCCCCCTTATTTCCAGACCCGCGAGCTCCCATGGCTCCGTAGGCTGTCCCCGAGCCATCCCGCTGCTTCGCAGTAGCCCAGAGGAGTTGGAGAAAGATGTCACAAGTGCTTGGCTCCCCTGCGCCCAACCTCACAGCCTCGTCCCCTTGTAAGAGCTCTGGGTGCAAAGCCCCTCCTCCTCCAGGGTCTTGTTCTCACAAAACTGGAGCTGACCTTGTTATCCCTCTTCTCCCGTCTGCATTGAATTACTCTATAATCCTAACAGCTTGGTACAGGGTCCAAAAAAACAACGACCATGGAGTTCTTTTAAAATCTCGGTGCTGGTTGGATTATGTGGGGATTTGTTTGCTTGTTTGTTTGTTTGTTTGGTTGGTTGGTTGGTTGATTGGTTGGTTAGTTGGTTGGCTGGTTGGTTGGTTGGTTGGTTAGTTGGTTGGCTGGTTGGTTGGTTTTATTTATGGAAGACTCTGAGAAGTTTCTAGTGGAGTTCTCACCCACCTTGCCTCTTCCCTTGTTTGTTGCGAAGAGCCCCAGGTACAATCCCTGTGTGTTTTTTCACATCATCTAGGACCCAGTCTTCAAGAAACATACAGTTGCCAACTATGATTGCTGACACATCCCTTGCCTGATGGGAGTGAATTCAGAGGAAGAGAGACTCCCAGCCTCTGCCCTGCCTGGTCAGTGATGAGAACATCTTCATAGCTCTTCCTCCTTCTCCTCAGGCCTCTTGAAATCTGAGAGGACACTGGTGGGGTCCAGGGTGTAGGTTACTAGAGAGGCCTTGGGGTGCAGAGAGGATTTGGGCCTCGGCTTTGCACTCACCGTATACGTGAGAGGAGCTGGCTCTGTCCCTTATCTTTCCTGAGCCTCAGCTTGCCTATGTCTGTAATGTGAGTCATTGTAACAGCTACTTCCCAGGGGCTATGTGAAACTCAAATAAGTGGATTGACATGAATCCTGCTACATCAACACTACTTGCAGCAGGGAAGAGAATTCTGGAAGCTTGATTCTAACACTATCTTGGAGTTGGCAAAGAGCAGCTTAATCATCTTTCTTTCAAAAACAGAACTTCACACCAGAAGAACTCAGAGTGACCTGTGACCCTTCAGCTAATCTGTCGTGGCACCTGTTAAGAAGTACATCTAGGTTTGTAAAACCAGTCCTCCTAGCCACCAGCCTCATGTGATTGAGTAACACCCACAACTCACCCAGCTCTAAACTAGATTCTCCATGGAAGGCACTGCAAGAGGATAGGGATCCCGAGAGTAAGAGCTTCTCAGTGAAGTCAACCAAACAGCCACTACTAGAACATTCATCGTCAGAGGCAGGGCAGGCGCTTCTTCTCTAAAGAAACTTGAGTAGGGCTGGGGAGATGGCTCAGTGGAATAAGCACTTCCCTGGCAAGTGTAAGGGCTTGAGTTCAGTCCCCAGTTCTGCCAAAAAAAAAGGTACCTTTGAATTGAAACTGTCTGATTGACATTTGTATTTTAATAAAATAAAAATAAATGGAAAAAAAAATAAAGAAACTTGACATCAGAGTTGTTTAAGGGAATTCTCACCTTAAAACTAGGGTGGGAACATACAAGAAAGGTAAACTAAGGAGCAGCTGGGCTCTTGGGGGAATTGAGAGATTTTGCACCAGAGGCAGACCGACGGGCTCTCAGGGCTTGGAGGTGGTTCTGTGCCTTGGTGAGGCCCCTGTCCTACCACATGTGACCACCAGCATGACCCTGCCAGGAAGGTGCGCTTAGTGGGATCTTCCACTGCCAGGGTCACCTTTGCTGTCCCCTGGTCTTCTGGCTCCCTTTGTGCCCACCCTGGCCCACCACCCACTCAAATGTCCAGGGGCAGAAGAACTGGGCAGGGTGGCAATGCTCCTAATCAGAGAAAACCAGACCTGTCCCCCACCCAAGAATGGCGGTGCGTCCACTTGCTCCACAGAGGCTGCTGGCAGCAAAAACCATAATGCTCATCCTTAGAAAAATCCCCTTTCCCTACCCTACCCCGTGCCTAGAGAACAGCTTGAGCCCAAAGGAAAAAAGCAGTCTCATGGGCTGGAATGATTGGTGACACTTTCAGGAAAGAGAGGAGAAAATGAACCCAGAAGGATGGAGAGCAGTGGGACCAAGAAGGTGGGAGCAGCCCAGGAGGGCAGGGACAGGAGTGTGCCACAGCAGGGCGTCCTGCTTGGACTCACCTGTGCTTGGACCCTGCAGTCTTCAAGACAGGGGTGTTTCTCCCACTGTGTGGGCGCCTGTCCTGAGCATGAGCACCACCAGCTGTGCAGACAAACCACCTTCTGTGGACAACACTAAGGTCACATCCACCTATGCTCTTGTAATGTGAAGTCTAGAAGGTCTTCGAAGCTGACCACACAGGCCCAGAGAAGGAAGTGACATTTGCGTTGCATCTTCCAACATGGTCTGGTTGTCCCCACCACCAAGCCTGGGAAAGGCATTCCACTGGTGGGATTAACATGGCAGGAATAGGAGCAGTCATGGAATGTTCCAGAAACACAGACGACGGGGCCCTTGCAGGGTGCATGGAGCTGGGACCAGCTGGGCAGGAGCAGCTGAGGGAAGGAGCCAGGTTTGGAGGTTCAGCCACCAGAAGCAGGAACACTGGTAGCTTCATCCACATGGAGGTGCAGCCAGCTCTGCATGCTGGGCAGGCTTGGAGCAAAACTGGGTAGAACAGAAAGTGGGTGGGCCCCTTGGATATCACCCATGGCCCTTACAGAGCCTATGAGGAACAGGACAGAGAGCAAAGGTGAGACAGAGGCAGGTGTGGTTGGCACTGGTGAGAAGCAGACTCAGCTCCCAGTTCCAAAAGCAAAAGAAAAAGCTGACAAACAGTTGCCACCGGCCCCAGACCTTCGCCGTGGAGACAGAGTGGACAGGAGACAAGGTGCTGGGCAGATGCAGCAGAGAGAGCTCGCCCAGCCTGGGGCCCAGTTTATAGGTGGGACCCTGACACCTTCCCAATGCTGGCAGGGAGGCTTGGGAGTCAGATCTGGAGGCTGAAGCCTCCTAGAGGGAAGAGTGCCCCAGAACAGAGACCTCGCCCTGCCTCTCAGCCACAGGAGGACCCTGCCGCCTGCGGTCTGGAGCCCAGGTTCCCAGCAGAGCCACCAGCAGTAGGCTCATCTCTGCTCTCCTCAGGCCAGGCCAGTCGTCGGCGACTCTAGCCTAGACAGGGGCAGCACAGGCCCGGTGTGTGCATGAGGGGTGGAGACATGGGGGGTGGGGGCAGGAGAAAACAGGTGTGCTGAGCAGGAGGCACATGGCGCAGGAGCCAGCGTGGCTGCCACCCGCTGGGCCCCGCCCTCCTCCCCACTGCTCACCCAGAGGTCTGTGCCCACAGCACCGTGCTGGCTGGGGGAAGCAAGAACACGGAGGAGGCGCGTCCAGGAGCCACCTCCTCAGTGCCCACAGCGGTGCCCGCCATCCCTCAGCCAGACCTTGTCCTGCTGCTCTGGCCGATGGCCCTTGAGCACGGTCTGAGCCCAGCAGCCCCATGCGACCTCAGGCCTGAGGAGGGGCCTCCCACGCACACACAGCACAGGCAGCCAGGCCAGGCTGCGGGGCCTCGTGGGGCTTCCTGCGGCCCACCTGGCGCTCGGAGCCACCCCTGCCCTTCGTCTGCTCTCTCCTCACAGACGGCCCCAAAAGCTGGATTGCAGTCAGTGGAGCATTTGTCCTAGAATTCTCAGCTGAATGTGATCTGAAAAGAATCACAGAGAAGAAAATATCCTGAGGACGTCAGAGGGGGATCTGCAGGGCAGATGCCGCACTGCTCCTCACTGTCCCTGTTTTATCTTTGAAAAATGCATAAAACATGAGCAACTAGGGAGAAACAGTTCCAGCTTTGGGTAAAATCAAAACGTGGTGCTTCATAGCTGAGGCTGGGCCTTTGACGTGCTCTCAGAGGCCCAGCACCCTCTCGGCCTCAGGAATCCGGCACCACTGGTGCCGGACTGGCCTTGCGGGCCGTATCACTCCAGTCCTGGGCTTCCCTTGGCGAAGGAGCACCCACGCTAAAAGCAAGGCTTGGCCCTCCACTCCACGCTGAGAAACTCCTCTCCCCGCTCCTCTGGGTCAGAAAGGCCTCCCTGGGGTGAGTTTTCGTCCACTCTTCTACTCACCCAGTCCTCGTCTGCTGAGGACCTCCAAATTCTGCCCTCTGCAGGGCAGCAAAGGTGCACACCTGCGACTCCTGAACTTGCTCTCCGGAGCTCCCTGGAGGGCAGGAAGCAGGGTGGCAGCAAGCACGGGGCTGAGCCAGGCTGAGAGCAAACCTTGGGCCTCGGGCGTTCACCATCGCAGCCCCACCTGCGCTGCCTGAGCAGCACCCATTGCCGCTGGTCCTCACGGGGCTTGTGGCAACCTCTCGTCTTCCTCACAGCATGGCATGCAGCTCTTGGGGTGAGCGACACGGGTGGATCCTCCATGGCCTGCAGCTCTGTGTTGGATGCTTGGTCTCAGCTGTGGTGGCTCCGGGATATGGGGTCACCCTCAAGAGGTGGAGGGTGTGGTCACCAGGGGCACTGCCCCACAGGCATGTTGTAGCTCTGCCCTTCCAGGCCCTCACCTGCTCCTGGTCTTCTCCGCTGGCCCACACAACCCCACCAGGATGTTCAGCTCCCCACTAAGCAACAGCGAAAGGCCCATGAGCTGGGCTTAAAACCTCTAGGACCAAGAGGAGCCACGCCTCCTCTGCAGGTGGTTGTTGCAGGGGCTTTGTCACACTGACACAATGTGCTAGCACAGCCTGCCTCCAAGGGCAACAGAGGCCTCGGTCTTCAAACACAAAAGATGGCTGATTCGGGAGCTCAGTGTAGGTCTGGGGACTCTGGGTCTCTTGCTGCTTTCCCTCCCTGGCCCTGCAGTCCCGCTGTCAGTGCAAAGCAAAGCTGTGATGACAGCAGGTGCAAAGGGAAAGGGACCGAGCAGAGGGAATGTGGGAGGCTGAGAGGCCAAGTGGACACACTGTGTGAGCATGGTGGAGAAAAACTGTTCCTTCTTGCTCTCCTCCACCCTCCTCATCCTCGTCTCCCTATCCAGAAATGAGTCCACCGAGAAAGTGAGACACCCAGCGATCAGTGTGGGTTGGAGTCTGGGAGGAGGTGCCACACAGAGGCCCACACTGGTGGTGCCGGGGTGGCCTCACCCTCCTGCAGGGGCACAAGAGCTCTGCGCAATAGGGGTTACGAGTATGGATGCAGTCGGCCATATGCAGCTGAGTGCCAGCCTCGGTCTTCTCCAGCAACTCCACCCAACAGGACCCATGGATGTAAGTCCTGGCAGTCTCATCCAGTCAGGGGCAGAGATGGTGGTGACCATGGTGAACCATGCCAACTCCCACACTGCCACCCCGCCCTCCCCTCTCAGGTACCCAGGGCAGGCCACCTAACGAGCACTGCTCCCTGCAGCTTCGGCCCCTCCTTCCTCTCCTCAGCCCTGGAGTCTGTATCCCACAGGCAAGCATTTCCACAAAACTGCCTTTCCATCAGAATCTCTGTTTTCCAGAACCTTCTGTGGCATTCTCCCTCCGAGGCTGGAGCTCCTTCCTGGGACTGAGACTGTGCTGCTGCCCTTCGCAGCTGGGCCCCAGCAGGTGGCAGTCAGGTGCTCTGTGCTCGAGTCTTCCCGGGTCTGCTACTACTTACTGCATAGCTCTGGGCCATGTTAGAGCCGCCAAGGCCTGTGGGGGCCCAGCTGCTCTGGAACAGACGCAGAAAGAAAAACTGTGCAGGGTGCAGCTGAAATCACCAGCAGGCAAGCAGGGCCATGTTTCTATTTAGAGCCCCCTGCCTCCTGCAGCCACTCGGGCCCCTTCTCCTCTGGCTCCCAACCCACTGGTCCCCAGGGGAAAGTCCCCCAGGGTTTGAGGAGGGACCCAGAAGCTTCTCATGGCAGTGACCTCCAGCCTCCTGCTCTGGCCTCTGCTCAGAATGAATCACTTCATTAATAGTGCAGAGAAGGGCTGTAGTACACACGAAACACGATTCTGCAGGAGGAGCTCACGGAACCACGATGAAATGAACAGGGGCCACGTGGTGACAAAAAGGGGAAGAGGAAGGCACTCTGGGAAGGCACTTCGCTTCCTTCAGGAGTGAGCACTGGGTTGCAAGTTCAGCAGAAATCCATGAAACTCCAGCAAGCACTGAACTATGACAATTCTCAGGCATCGAGCTCCAGGCTGCTGCACCAGGAACACACAAGGAGGTCAGTGGGGCAGAGTGGAGAGCTCAGAAGTGCTTGTGCATCTGTGAGCCTGCCTACATGTGTGGGCATGCGTGTGCATCTATGTGTGTGTGTGTATCTGTGCTTGTGAGTGTGCGCATCTGGTGTGTGTGTGTGTGTGTGTGCTTGACACAGAGCGGTGGAAGGGCAGACAGACTAGAGCAGGCTCCCGAGCCACTGCCTTGCTTTGCAGCCACTGAGTTCTCAGAAAGGCTCAGCACCACTGGCCGGAAGAAGCAGCCGCAGGAGCCCTCCAGAAGTGAATATGGAGCGAGAGAGTCCAGGCTCCGCTGAGGGACTGCAGGTCCTTCTGGAAAGGTGATCGTGTGAGGCCTGGCCCCTGAGCAGGCCGGAGCCAGCAGGGGGCGTCCCTCAGGCTCTCGTGGGAAAGCACTGGTCCTGCAGAGGTGCTGGAGGTGGAGCAAGCGGAACCTAGCAGGAGGCTCCCAAGTTACAGGTGCGCCTTCGAAGGGGCTGTGCCTCCAGGCTTGCTGGCCTGTGCTCCCCTTTGGGTCACAGTGTGAATTCCCCCCACACACTCCCACCAGGCTGTGTGGCCCTAACCAGAGGCCAATGCCATGAGGCCACCTGGTCTGGGTCTGAGCCACCAGCCACATGAGCCCAAATAAGCCTTTGTCAGTCCACTGCCTTGGGTGTTTAGTAACAGCAACACCAC
This sequence comes from Ctenomys sociabilis, assembly GCA_004027165.1. Lineage (NCBI taxonomy): Eukaryota > Metazoa > Chordata > Mammalia > Rodentia > Ctenomyidae > Ctenomys > Ctenomys sociabilis. Next base: position 9,405 of record PVKA01017377.1, on the reverse strand, counting down.
TCTGACTAATGCAGCCACCCACATTGTGCCCCGAAGAACAGAGCAGAGGTGGGAGCTCTGTAGTGCTCGGTACAGACACACACATGTGAGACAAAACTCGGGAGAGCTCCTGCGGTTGTCATTTCCACAGCAGACCCTAAGGTCAGAATTGATGCTTAGATTTTTTTTATCTCTGTGCCTCCCAACAGGAGGCCAGGTCGCTGAGCTCAGATTCAGCCCAAGACTACATTGCTCAAGGGTCCGCAGCAGCAGCAGCCCTTCCTGGGCTGGGGCTGAACTCCGCACAGCCTGAGTGCTGACTGCACCCCAGTGAGGCCCCGCAGCTACGTGTCTGCTCCCCTGACCCAGTGCCCAGCAGCAGCAGGGATGGGTTGCAGTGTACAGGGCACAGTGGTCCCCTTCTCTAAACTGTGGTTCAGTGACACAAGAACACAACAAGGAGCCTCCTGGTTGATCAGTGTCCCTGAAACAGGAGCCAGCACTGAGAACCAACAGAGACTTAAAAAGACAGTGCCGGTACAGGAAGCACATTTTCAAGTCTACCATGAGAAATCCTGGGTCCTAGGGGAAACCTAGCAATAAATTCTTGCCCTTTCTGAACAGATATGCCCCAGGAGCACACACGCAGCCCAGGGTCTCTAGACCAGCCCCCACCTGCCGTGGCTTTGCTTTCTCCTGTGGCACCGGAACTGTCTTTCCCAAGCCACACTACCATTCCATGAATACAGATACTTCTTGGAGATGGGGTACAAAACAAGATCAGGGAATCTTGTGGGCAGGAAAGTGTTGCCACACTTTCTCATTGTAAAATTAGTTCTTTGGTCAGAAAATAAAATATACTGTGTGGAATGCCATGTGGAGAAGACACCCCCTAAGTCCACAGATACTGAGGCTGGCAGGAGTACTGCAGGGAGGAAAAGAAAACCCGCGACTGGAGTCAGTGTCTCTGCCAGTGGGCACAAACACCACCATCATCCTAGTGTGGGTCCCATGTAATCAGCCCACCAGTGGAGTTATCCCCGCAGGCTCGGGTGTGGACACTGCCATTGGCAGGTTGGGGTCCAGCTGGGGTATAAGCCAGATGGACCCTGATGAGGAGAGATCTATGTTGTGAGTCCAGGTATAACCTCTATGTGACCATGAAGGTCACTTCAAGGTCCATGGGTCCACTTAGCAAAACAGGAATAGCTGGAAAAACAAGCTGCATGGCACCCACTGAATGGGTCGCTTGTCCTCCGCGAGTGGCCCTTACTGAGCTGGACGCAGGGCTTAGATATTGTCTTCTGCTATTCAGGCTTTGGAATTTTACCACCACCTCTCTTTTCTGTCCTTCTTTGTCACAATCTTCATATCAGCAGGCCTGCTTTGGACCATCCAAGTAAGACGCCAGATGGAGTTACTGTCCCTGAGGTTGTTCTCACCAGGACCTGGCTCGTGCTGTTCAGCTCTGCTGTTGCTGATCCGGGCCTGAGAGCTTGTGAGATGCCTGACGTGCATGATTTAAAGAAGAGATCTCCTTGGGAATTGTGGTTTCAGAAGATTTGGCCCACAGGAAACTGGCTGTGAGGAAGTAACATCATGAAAGAGGGGCATGGAAAAGCCCACAAGCTGGGCTCATGATGGCTGGAAAGCTGCACAGGGAAGCAGCATCAGAGAGGAAGGGGCCAGGGGACATATCCAGGGCTCAGAATCTCACCTTCAGGGTGCATCGAGCTTCCTGGAAGAGTGTTTTCCTCCTCCTGGGCAGCTACCAAGCCAAGCATGCTGACTCAAGCCTCATTACCACACCCCTTCTATTCCTCCAGTACCAACCCTGGGCAGGACAGCAGGACCAGAGTAGTCCACTTCCGGATGCTGCCGGCCTCGAGGACCACAGCGCCCCGCTTCTGGACACTGCCTGGCTACTATGTGAAACCATTCGCAAGGCAGTCCTGATTCTGCTTTCTCAGCTGACGGTAGAATATGCGCCCAGAATCTTCACACAAAACCTTCCTAGGAATGTACCTAGAGAGGAGGGGCACACATGACACAGACTTGCAGTCACGTGCTCAGGTAATGTACTTGCTGCCTTAGGGCTTTGCGAACCTCCTCAGCCACTTCAGCCTGATAGGACCCCTACTGCACAAGCCTCACCTAGGGCCCAGCGTGCAGGCAACTCCTAGTTCATGCGGAGCCGCTCAGGCTCCACAGCCACTTATAACATCCTGACCGGGCCTTGAAACTCTGTCATGGCCCAGGAGCAAGAAAAGACATTTCTCGGGGAAAAGTAACGCATGTGTAAGGCAAGTGGGGTCCCTCCAGAATCCCAGGGACCTTTCCTTACATGCTCTCACTTGGTTTCTCTCACCGTGGGTCCCTGCCAGAGACTCTGCACACCATCTCCGCACGCTGGACTCCGAGGCCACGGGGTCTGCTGAGTCATTCGCCGGGGAGCAAGGGCAGTTTGGCCTAAGTGGGCCGCAGAGCCTCTTTTCTTGGAACCCCCTCAGAGTGGACAGCGTTAGAGTTTTCTCAGGAAATGGGTCATTGGAACACATTCAGGTGCAGTGCTTAACCAAAAGTTAGGAGATTTTCTTTTTGACAAGGGATACACAGCTTGGAAGGAGGTTTTCCGGGGGTTTTGGCTTTTTTTTTTCTATTCTTTTGACTTTGAAGGGTGTTTCTTCACAATTTCTGGATCACTGGGTCCAGAAGTATCCCCACCCATCAACCTCTAGGACAGCACTGATCTGTCCCACCCTCAGGTCCGTGCAGAGGCAGCCAGGACCCTACACCCAGTCACCAAGATGCTACGTGCAGTGGATGCACCTGAGACCCTGTGTGGGAAGGGATACAGCCACGCTCCTGAAGGTTAGACAAGGACCAAGGGATCCACACACACACACTGGTTAAGAGAAAGGGCTTCTGGAGAGTTTTATCGCCACACCAGAGAGACGTCTGCGAATACACAGTAGAAAACGTCCCCATTTCTCGAAGACAACAAAAACCCAGGACCCTGCACGTAAGAAGTTCCAAGTGAAGAGAAGTGTCCAATGGTCTGGGGACCTCAGCGACTGCTCGGCAGCCTCGCACGGCTCACGTCCTGTTTCTGCTGGACATGCACAGGTTGGGGGTGAAGCCGGCTCCTCAGAGTCACCTGGTAGCACTGACCAAGCACGCTTCCAATGCCTGTTCTCTGTGGCAGAGAACCCTGAAAAGATGAGGCAGACAAGGCAGAAAATGGAGGGCAATAGCTATCTCCTCCAGGCCAACAGCACAGGAAAGGAGAATGGCCCCAGCACACACACACACACACACACACACAGACAGGCCAGGCCAGGAGGGGTGCCTAGACACCATACTTCGAGGCTGACCTGGAGTCCCGCAGCACCGGCATCAGGACAGCCCAAGAATGCCAGGAGGGCACACTCACCTGCCACCCCATCAGCGGTGCCAGCAGCTACTGTGCAGGGCTACACTGCACCGCCGGCGTCACTAGACAGGGGCTGCCCGGGTCCCACTAGGCTGAGCAGGCGGCCTGGGTCATTAGCTCCACCAACTAGCAACAAGGTGCACAGTATCTTCCAATGAGAGCCAGACTCTCGTGGTGCACAGAACATCCAGGACCCAGGTGCGAGTCATGCATCCACAAGCACATCTTGCACTGGGTGAGCAAAGCAGCCAGTAAATGCCCACCCAGAAGGGTGAGCCATGAGGACGAACATCCCATGGTTTCTGAGCCCCGTGGTGAGAGTGCTGGGGAATGCTCTTGGAAACCAGTTAATAGATAGACAGTGTCATCAAAAATAGAGACAACAATGCACTGGAAAATATAAGGAAAAATTAAATGGAAATTTTAACATTAAAAATACCACAACTGAAAGTAATTGAGCTCATTCATCAGCTTAACAGCAAACAGGAGGGGCAGAAAGAAAAAGCAATGAACGCTAACAAAAGAAATTGCTCAGACTTAGCAAGTGTAAAAATAGAAGAGTTTGAGAGACTTGGGAACCAATAAAAGCTCCACTACGCACTGTACTTCCCGAAAGAGAAGCAAAGGAAGAAGAAAACACTTGCCTAGCCGCAGATATAAGCCAGAGATTCCAAAAACTATGTAAAGGCAGGGAAACCCATGCCAGACACGTCCTAATTAAACTGCAGCAAACTAACAGTGAAGAGAAATATTCAGAATAACACCATAATGATACCTTTCCCAGCGGGGAAAAGCAGTGCAAATGACAGTCACCTCAGAAACCACGAAGTTCAGAAATCAGTGGCACCTACTTCTCAAGAGCTGAAAGAAAAGGACTGTTAACCCAGAATTATACAAGCAATGAAAACAGCCTTTCTAGGGTAAAAGGAAATCAAGGCACTCTCAGGTGAAGGAAATGAAAAGAACGTGTCACCCTGCCTGAAGGGCATCTAAGGAAGGTCTCTAAACAGAAGGAAATAGGAAATCAAGAGCTTTAGAGCAACGGGAAGGAAGAGTGTAGCCAGCGAAAATGCAGGCACAAAATACGTAAAGAAAATCAGAAGTGGGGGAAGACAAAGGGACTTAAGAGTGGGCAAGGCATCTCAGTGAAACGGGAGAAGTGCTGATGGCTGTTGGTGGTGACAGGTGATGTACCTCTACTGGACCAGGCTTGCCCCTAAATAAGACCTAACTGGAAAGTAAGTCCTCGCCAGTCTGCCACGCTGACAGCCGGGGCAGCGCAGCGGCCTTGCCTCCTGTTCGCCTGCTCGGTGGCTGCTCTCCCAGGCAGCCCAGAGAGGACAGGCTGGCCAGGGCTGCCGCGTCTGGTTTCTAGTTCTCAAGGCTGACGATTTTCCAGGTCAGTCTCGTTTCCACAGAAGCACGAGCACAGCGAGCACAGCCACAGAAACGGCGCACGAGTAGGCGCCTCCCGCCCAGCGCACATCAGGCAGGTCAGAGCAGAGGTCTGAGGCATGGCCGAGTCACCTGGGGTGGCAGTGAAGGAGACTAGAAAGAGGTGATGGCAGGGTAAGCAGAAAACGCAAACAATAACAACGGTGACACCTGAGTATCCAAATACAGCAAGTACAAGGGGCCTGAATTTCCAGCAAGAAATTTGCCAAGTTAACAGCTACACACCCAGTGCCAGGGTCTCACTGATTGACTCCAAGAAAGGGAACATATCCAGGGCAGGAGGGGCTGGAGGAGATAGCACGTTATCGAACTGGGAAAAAAAAAAACTTTCTTTGAAAGATCTATGTGCCTTCTAGACTGTCCTGAAAGTTCAAAGAAAGTGGGATGGAGCATGGCCCTTCCAGGCCCCGGGCCATACGTGGCAGTGCCTGGACTCCGGCTGCGGATATGGTAGGAAGAGGCCATGGCAGCCCCTGCTGCTCAAAGCCAAGCCTCTGGGGTCAGATAGCTGAGGTGCACTGTGCTGAGGGAGCCTGCTGTAATCCTGTGCTCAGGACCTGAAGACACAGGTGCTGGCTGCTGCGGAGGACACGACGGCCCCTCAGGCCGGGGGGGAGGGTTGCTGGCCACCTCACACAGGGGCGCAGGCCTCCAGGAGTCCGGGACCTTTCAGGTTCCTCCCGTTTCTGGAGTTCACAGGATCAAAGTATAGAGCAGGCTGTGCTGTGCACTGACCCTGCGACCACTGTTTCTCTTAGCTACAAGATTCTCTAGCTCAACCCTACGTGCTCACTGGATCCCTGGCTGTCTTTTGACCAGAGACTTTACGTTGTCGGAAGCCATCACACTTCCTCAAAGCCCCAGGTGCGAGAATTCTCACAATCAAAATGTACCGCAACAGCCATTTCAAAACTTTGTCTCTGAAAGAAAGCTTGTTGCAGACAGCAGCCTGTGCCTTTGCCACCAGAAGTCGTGGATCGCGAACACTGGGTTGGGAAGAGGCGACCACAGGAGCTCCTGCTCGGTTTTCCCTGTAACACCCTGACTGCATGGACCAGAGATAAGCGTGGACTGAGGCTACACGTGCTGAGACCACCCACCTGATTGCGATTGGTTCATCAGCAGAGAAATCATTAGCACACTACATGTTTCCAGCAAGAAAGGACTTAATACCCAGCCTTGGGTGCTTAAAGATTGACAGATAGGTTGGAGGAGCCAAGGTCAAGAGAAGATGTTTCTACCTTGCACAGAATTAGGCTTCTATCAACCAAGTCAAGAACTACAGAAAAATCTCCACTGACGTCCACAGCTGCTGCACAAAAATGCTGTGAAATCTTATCTGTCCAAGCCCGCACATCCTCGGGACACGGATGGGGAAGAATCCGTGACATCTGCGTCTCCCCTGCCTTCCACGTACTTCCTGAATGCCTGCATGCCTCTCGTTATCGAACCATAAAGTCCGTCCTGATTCTCAGGAGATGCTGATGTGTAGCTCCCAGGGAAGAGAGAGGGAGGGTTCGAGAAGGCTGGAGTTGTGAGACTGAGAGTAGAACTGGAAATTGAGGGAGAGGGCCCAGGTGCAAAGGAACACAATGTGAAATGCAGTCGGCTCTCTCCACCCTCCGCCAGGAGGCGGCAGGGAAGTCCTTCACACTAGAGGCGTGGCTCTTTGGGAAAGCCCTGGCTGTTGGTGTTGAATCAGAAATACTCTTCTTACATTCTCAGTGGTAGTTATTTAAGAGAAAAACAGTATTTTGTGCACCTAAAGGACATTGTAACTATTATATATAAAAATACACTTGGTCTGTGACATCCCCAAAAACCGGACTTTGAAGATCAAGCATTCTCATCCTGTAGAACTCCTCGCTTTTCCCTTCACCTTGGTTGGGTTTGGCCTCTACATTTTGGTGCTGTGTGATAAACTCTGTCTAGGTCTAGAGCTGTCCTATCCCATGACAGGGTGACACCGTCTTGGTCGGTGCCCCTCTCCCATTGCAATGACACTCACCTTTGTGTTCACTGCGTGTCATGGTTTGTGTCTAATTGTCCCCCCAAAACCTTATGTATTTCATGGGGCAGAAGTGGCTGGAGTAGCAGGGAGTGGCTCGAGAGGCGGGTCCAAAGAGCCAAAAGGACCTCAAGGGGTGGGGCCAGATGACCAGGTGAGGCCAGAGGACCAGGCAGAGCTCGAGGGGCGGGACCAGAGGACCTGGCGGGGTCCAAGGGACAGGGCCAGAGAGACTTGAATCACTACACTGACAGCAGGCGCTGCTCCCCTTGCCCCCAGGCTGCAGGCTCTCAGAGGTGTGGAGCAAGTTATCCAGTACACAGCGAAGCCCCAGCCTGTCCTCCAGACCCCGTAGAGCGAGGCGGCAGTGTCTGCAATTGAGGCCGCCTGCAATTAAGGCTCCAAAGTCTTCAGGGTGTTTTAAACGCGAAACCTCCAGTAACTGTGAGCTAAATAAACCTTTCCCTCCCTTCATTTTGAGTGTCGGGTATTTGTCCCAGAGACGAGAGAAGAGTAAGACTCTTCTACGATTGCTTTAGTTATAGTTTCACATTATTCCTCTTTACTTTCAATCCATACCTTGCTGTTTAGCATCTGGTTCCTGTACACAGCAGATGTTGATCTGTATTTCCAGTCATCTAGTCCTGGCCCTTTAACTACAGCATTTGCTCCATCCGCCCTGAGGATAACTGCCGGCACCCCCCTGGCTCAGAGCACCCTCGCTGTTCTCTCTGTGCGTGCCGCGCACGTCTTGAGGCCCCTGCTGCTCTCCCTTGGTCAGTATGGCTGAGCGCCAAGCCAGTGTCCCAGAGCTCCAGCTGGTCCTGTGACCTGAACACGCGTGTCTTCTTTGCTGCCTCTCCAGCACTGTGCTACTTTAGGTTATTCTGAGATGAAAGCGTCTCTGCCTTCGTCAAGTGTGGCCCAGAACTTCGACTTCCCCGGAAGAAGCATGGACTTAGGAACACCGCGGGCTCTGCGCATGCTCCTTTTGTGAGAGCTGGCACGTGTCTATTCTAAATCTCACATCATTGCTGCTGCTCTGCGAAAGTTACAGTAGTGTTTTATGCTTCTGCGCATCCGTCCACTGCCCGGCCTCGTGCTCCTCTGTGCTGCACTATCCTGAAAACCCTCCCTCCTGGTGTTTTAGCCTGCGCTGGTGGTGACAGATTCATTCTGTGTTGGTCTGAAAATAATCGTATCTTGCCCTCATCTGAAGTAATACTTTCTCCGAATACAGAGCTCCATGCTGAGGGTGTTTCCCTTCCCAGGTGAAACTGTTACGCCACTGTCCTCCAGGGAAACCAGCCGCATGTGTCTGTCCTGCTCTTCTCTACCAGTAGACCCTTGCGTTACATGCTGTCACCCTCTTCACGGAGAGTTGGGACACACATGGCCAATGTCACCTTCATGCCCCCTCCCTCCCCTCCCTGCCTCCTCCTTCCAGCTCTTTTTCCTCTGCTCATCTAAGAAAGATCTACCTCCCTACTTTTTTTTTTTTTGAAACAGGTTCTCATTATGTAGTTCATGTTTGCCTTGAATTTGCAGTGATCCTCCTGCCTCGGCTTCCCAAGTGCTGAGATTACAGGCGAGTGCCACCATGCACAGCCTCCTGCTTTCTCCCGTCTGTCTTTTATTTTGGTTTTTATTACTTGGTTTTCTCATATAAGAGAAACTATGTGATATTTAAGCTTGTGTATTTGATTTATTTCGCTTACTATTATGGTCTTCATTTTACAATACATTGGTTCATCTTCATAGCGGAGTAGTAGTAACCATGTGTAAGCAGCAGCGTTATCATCCATTCATCTGTCCACGGACAAGCAGGCTGCTCCCAGGACCTGGCTGTATGGACACAGGTATGTGGGGATCGTTCTAATGTGGTGTCCCCAGGTCCGGGAGGATGCCTGGAAGCCGGTGAGTGAGGCCAAAAGGAATTTGTAGCTTTAGTTCTTTAAGGCATCTCCATGCTGATTTCCTGCCCCAATTGCTCTACCTGCCGGAGTCCTCCTCCTCTGGTTTTCTTAAGGTGGCTCTGATATGGTGAAGAGTAGATAGATGCCTTTGTGCTCAGGCTGGTGACAAATGCTCCTTAAATCTGTGACTTGCTGTCCTTTGGTAACCTTGATTGTCAAAGATTTCTTCTACTTCATGTATGAGATTTCAGCTACTCTGTTTCCCTTCAACATCTGGATGCATTTGCTACATTGTCTCCTGGGTGGGCCCTCCTGCAGCACACTTAAGCAGGAGGTCCTGGGCCCATTTATCTGCTAGTTTTTCAATCTTTCTTTTAATCTGCATCCAATTTACCATTAAAATAGTTCATGTGGCCGGACATGGTGATGTGCGCCTATAATCCTAGCACTCCAGAGGCTGAAACAGGAAGATTTCTTCCAGCTCAAGGCCAGCCTGGGCTGCACGATAAAATCTTGTCTCTAGGTAGGTAGGTAGGTAGATAGGTAGGCAGGCAGGCAGGTAGGTAGGTAGGTAGGTAGGTAGGTAGGTAGGTAGGTGGGTGCGTAGGTAGGTA
>PVKA01017376.1:13291-45987 GCA_004027165.1 Ctenomys sociabilis | reverse complement strand
CTGCCCCCCCACACACACACTTCTTGATCTGCACCTCTACGCCAGCACTTCTCCAGCTCAGGCATAAGTTCTAGTGATTATCACTCGAAATAGGCTACAAGTCACCCTGAGTTCCATAGGGAGTTTGTTCTTTCAAAATTTCATTTAGTATTTTTTTCGTACCAAGCAGGCTAGATTTTGAGCATCAGCACACTGGTGGTTTCTTTAGTGTTAGATAATGGCGGTGTGGCCGGGCGTGGTGGTGCATATCTGTAATCCCAGCACTTGGGAGGCTGAAGCAGGAGGATTATTATGAGTTTGAGACTAGCCCAAGCTACAAAATGAGCCTAAGGCCAGCCTGAACTGCATAGTGAGACCCTGTCTCCAAAAGACAAAAAAAATCCTCAGTTCCGCAAAAAAAAAAAAAGGTAATGGCAGTGTGGCATGAGGAAACACCTGAAGACAGATTACGGGAAGGATCAGAATTTATTCCAGGGGGTTGGGAAGATGGCTTAGTAGAATAAACATTTCCCTGGCAAGTGCAAGGGCCTGAGTTCAATACCCAGTTCCGCCCAAAAAATAAATAAATAAATAAATAAGTCTCTATGATGAATGTGATCATTATATATATATCAAGTAAATAAATAAACAGATTTTAAAAAAGAATTTATTCCAGCTACACACAGACAGGCTGCCTGCAGTTGCTATCTGGAGGGGACGCTAAGTATGTAAAGTTGGAGCTGGGGTCCCAGTTTTGAAGAATCTGGCTGGAATGTTTGAAGTCAGAAAACAAGGACAATCAGTAAGGGTATGTGGGTAGAGGTGGCATCAGGAAGACATCAGTTCCGGTCTAACTTTATGGCCCTTATTCCTTGTTTGCAAAGTGCAAGAGGTTGTTTTAAATATTTGTAATTTTTTTAAAATTTGGTCCAGGGTCTCACTATGTAGCTTGGACTCATAGTGATCCTCCTGTCTCAGCCTTCCCAGCACTGGGATTATAAGTGTGCACCACCACGCCCTGTCTCAGGGCCAGCATGCCGTGCCCAGGGGAAGGCAGGGCCAGCACAGCTTGCAGGTTTGCAGTACTGGTGATTGAACCTAGGTCCTTGTGCTTACCAGACAGGCACTTAGACCAATGAGCTATCTCCCAGCCTGCAGTTGGTGTTTGTTTGTTTTGTATTATCAGAATATGAATAGATTTATTTATTTATTTATGGACTTGAATGAATTCTTTATTTGAACAACAGCAAGAATGAAATAGCTCCAAATACAAAATAAATAAGTAGATAAAGAATTGAAGGAAAATATAAACATTAATAGCAAAATAAAAGAAATAACCAAATTTCTGAAAAATTAGTTCTACATGAAGACTAAAAAAGATTATTATCTTCTCAGGATACTTTAATTTCCTGTGGAACCAGGGATTGAACTCAGGCCCTTGTGCTTGCCAGGGAAGCACTTATTCTACTGGGCCATCTCCCCGGCCCCTCAGGACACTTTTGACATTAGCTTTCTTTATTCTTTTTTTTATTAATTTTATTGAGAAAAAAATGCAATGAGACAGCTTCAAAACAGGTTGATAAGAGAGTTACAACAATTAATACATTGCATATTGTTGTCTTCATAGTGGTTATTCATAATACAAGATGCAGATATGATATCCTGTCCCAACACTATTAGTATAAATCTTTCTTCTTATTGAATTAAGAGAAAGTAGCTATATATCTATCCTATTTTGTATATACAGATATAAAATGGTCCTTCATTTATATCACCATTTTTTTCTTTAGTTTTTGAGGTTGTTTTATAGAAGCATGTAGTTTTTTCTCAGGTCACTCTCGGGCCAGGCCTGCCAGTAACCATCCCCAGTTCCTCACTCCAAGGCACTTGCCCTTGACCTTATGTCTTGGCTCCCAACCATGGCATGCCTGAGGAGCAACCTCTCTCTAGGCAGAGGTCTTGCCTGGGGGGTTGCTCCAGCTCCCTGTGAGCCCCCCTGGGGATTTGCATAATGTGCAGCACCTTGTGCCCAGGCCCACCAGAGATGACCTTGAGGCAGTCTCTGTCCACACTGTGGCTTTTCAAATCCTGTTGGGAGCAGGTGAGGTATTCGTAAGAGCATCTGTCCTTCAAGGCCAGATAGAGCAAGGTGTGCCTTCAGAGCCACAGGGTTTGGTTTGAAATCCAGACTGTGTCATCTATGCACAGTGTAACCTTGGGCAAGTTCCTTAGCCTTTTCTGAGTCAATTTCCTGCTCTTTAAAGTAAGCATAAGAGTAGAATTTATGAAGACTTTGTATGAGGTTATGTATGTATAAAAATCCTTCAAACAGCACCTGGAATATGGTAAGTGCCACATAAGTGTCACTGGTTAATCTAATTGTTGTCATTAATCTGTCCTCTCCCCAGTGATTATCTTAGTGTTCTGGGAGAATGAGTGGCTCTGGGAGTTCAAGTTGGAGCTCAGGCTCCACAGCCAAACACCTCAGGGCTTTGGCTGATTCAGCAATGCACACAATGGCCAAAGCTTAAATGCTCCAGATTGAGGTACCTGGTGCCTCTGTGTGAATGAAGCTGCTCCAGTGGTGGATGTAGGTTGGAGGGGAAGCTAAGCAGCCACCACGTGGAGCAAAACCAGGGAGTCACAAAGTGCTCAGCATGCGCCAGGTGCTATCACGACACCTTCACATATGCAGCTTATTTTCGCCCTCTTAATCCAGGGGAGGAAACTGAAGCACAAAGATCAGATAGCCCCCAAAGACACACAGCTAGTGAATGGCACAGTGGGCTCCAGAGCTCAGGTGCTCACTCAGTGTGCCACACTACCTCGCGCAGGGTGACCTTGGCTCTGACCAGGCCAGCACTGACACCTAGCCTGCACAGGTGATTCATTCATTGCCTTGTCGGAGAAATACAGACTCAACTCATCTAATAGGAGGCAGGGCCTGCCTTGGCCAGGTCACTCTGCACAGGGCATATGGACAAGGCCCCCAACACTGAGATTGTGAAATTATGAGAAATTAGTTTTGGCTAGCTGAGGAATTTTCCAGAAACCCAGAGCATCTAAGCCTCAGTTAAACCCATCCTTCTAAGCAGGGTCTTGGGAGGGCAGCATAAAACACCATGAGTATTGACAGGGTAAGGACCAAGGGAAGGGCAGTACTCAGCAGCTTAAAGTCAATGGGGTATCTTCGGAGGCGTGGCTTCCTTTTCCTCTTCTTGTTATCAGCCCAAACCCTGAAACTGCTGAGAGCCCATTGTGCTGTCATCTGTGTAGTGTGCTTGTGAAAGTTAAAGCCAGGATGCTGATAACCACATGCTGCCGGCTGGTTACGACTCAGTTATCATCTGTTATCTGTTCCCAACTGCTGGGGGAGCTCCAGCTGGGCTTGATCTGGCCCAGATGCACACTGACTCTCCAGACAACCCTAGGCTCACTATAATCCACAGTAATGATAAACACACACACACACAAACACACACACACACACACACACTAAAGCCATGACAGTTCTGACTATGCCCAAATTAGGGGGGAAATTAGGTGGTACTCTGATTCTGGGAAATCTCCCTACTTCATCAAAAGCCCCAGTGACAGCATTCATAGCGTAGCCCCTCAGGGTAAAAACCCAGATCACAGACCTGTTTAGAGTAGAGGTGTCCTCAGAGCCCAAGCCACACTTCTGCACTCTTTGGCCACTGAGTGAAACTTCTTACCCTCTCTCACAGTAGTGTGGTTTTCCTTGAGTGGTGTGGAGGAGGAAAAGAGTGTGCAGGTTCAGTAACATTCTGGCCCTCAGTAGCAGCCAAGAACTCCAACCTCAGCTCAGCCCAAGGCCACTGCTCCTCAGGGAGGGCACCCTTGCTGACAAGGGCCTCTGCCAGCTTTGCGGGCCCACTGCAGTTTGGGAGGAAGACTTCAGGTCCTCAGGTTGGGACACTCTCTGAAGGACACAGACCCCATCTCTGCTATTCGGCCAGTCTGAGCCAAGCTTGAGGTCACCAGGGGAGGCTCAGACACAGCCTATCTTCTTGATAGTCCTTGAGTAGACTGTATAAGGGGTCCTGGGCTGGTCACACCCTCCAGCTGGGGGTCAGTGTTCACACAGCTTCTGGGAAAGCTGGGCTGAGGTTGGAGGGGGCCAGACAGTGGGAAAGGGGGGAAGCTGGGAGTATGGAAGCACAAATTGAGGCCACAAAGAGGAGATGGGGGAAACAGATGAGCCGGGGAGCTCTACTAGAGGCCACAACCAGGGAGCATTTATTCACGGGCAGCCCTGGCCTCACCTCTTAAGGCTGCTAAGCTACTCCTAGGGGAAGCATCTGATCCCAAACTCATCCTGTGTAAGAGAGATTCTTTTGGGAACATTTTTTGATACAATTTCAAAGTGACAGAAAAGTTGTAAGAATGGTGCAAGAAGCCCCCTTGCTTTGTCCTTGCGTGTCTGCTCTCATGCAGAGTACTTGATGCCCATGTTTTGGTAAAGCAAGCAGCTCTTACATGAAGACCTCTTACTCCTGCACACCTCCATGCAAATTTTCCTACAAGCAAAGACATTCTCTGACATTAACAAAAACAGTAAGAAAATTAACAAAACAGTAAGAATACAAGATTTTGTCTAAGCATAGGCCAATTTCAAACTTTAGCAATTGTCCTACTCCTGGAGCTTATTTTTTTTATTTAGAGAATACTTCATTAGTTTCTGTAATAAAACCCATGTAGATAAGGCCATACATATTTAATATAGTGTGTTACCCCTGTACAAATGGAAAAAGAAATAACATTTCTAGAGCAATACCTGGAGCTTATTTTAATCATCCTTTTTTTCTTTTTTTTTTTTACCAGTACTGGAGACAGTACTCAGGGTCTAGCATATGTGAGGCAAGCATTCTACCACTCAGCTACACTGCCAGTTCTGTTTTATTTTTTATTTTAATTATGTTTTATTTTATTTTTTATTTTACACAGGTCTTGCTAAGTTATCCAGGCTGGCCTCACACTTGTGGTCCTCCTGCCCCAGTCTCCCTAGTAGCTGGGATTACAGGTATATGCCATCTCACTCAGACTATCCTCCTTTAGATGACAATTTAGTCACACAACTAACTGGGGAGTACAGTTCTTATGTTAAAATATTGTGGATAAGCCCCAAGTAATCCTGTCTGAGCCCCTCAATCCCAGCCGCTTGAACCTGATAAGACATTACAGTGTAACGGGTAGGAGCACAGTTCCCCTGACACTCACCAACTGTGACTTAAAGCAAGTTCCTTAAGCTTTCTGTTTCTGTCACCTGTACAATCAGGGTGATAACAACCTCATAGTTACAACACACTTAGTGTATTGAGTGATTTTATTCCAATAGTACACTTAGAACAATGCCTGCCAACTTGTTAAGTCATCAACACATGTCGACCATTCTGATCACCCTGTTGTGCTCAACCTAGAGATTCCAAGGGAATCCATCATGCAGATGCTACCAGCACTCCTGCCACCACACCAGCACAGTGGGCCCAGTGACCATCCCATCCTCTGCACTCTCCAGGCCCCAGCCTGTAGCCTAGTGAGGGCTTGAGTCCCACTAGGATTCTGAGCTGTACAAAAAGAAATGGAGGAAGAGCCAGGGCCCAGTCCTTGGGCCTCCCTGTGACTTGAGCCAGCCCCATCCTGGGCCCCTGGCCTGGCTGAACCTGCTCTTCTGACAGCTCAGTCTGGTTGCCATGTCAGGGATTTGGGAGCAGGGCTCCTGGGGGACATTCTGAGGACTGTGAAGGAGAGGAAGAAATGGCCCTTGTCCCTGGCAGACTGGCCCAGCAGACAGCTGGAGGGGCCCTCTTTCCTGTGAGGGTCTGGGGCCAGGGCTCAGATCTCTGTGCCTATCTCCCCAAACCACAGCCGAGAGGTGTGAAAGAATGAAAAATAACAAGGGGAGGGGTGGCAGAGAAGAGCCAGGTGCACATTTCACACCTTGACCACAGGTGGGGCCCGGAACATCTTCATTCTGACTAACTTCCTCTTCAGGCTTCCCTGCTGACTATTCTGAAGGGAGAAGCAGGAGGGTGCAGCCAGAACTCACATCTCAGTCCTTGTTCTCCCCAAGTGCTGGACCTGGTTCTGACCTGTTCTGGGGCCCCTTGGAGTCTGCTTCTGACCTGTTCTGGGGGCCACTAAGGACTGGAAAGGACCAAATTAGAGGAACAGATGAGGGCTTAGCTCAGCCCCCATGACACAGGAAGTTTCCAAGGTATGTCAGCTGTGAAAGCTGGCAGAAGGCCACCACAGACCTGCTATTCTGAGACTCAGGAGGGGTCAGTTCGGAAAGTTACTAGAGAGGAAGGAGATGGCTGCTCGATGGCCACCTCTCTGCACCACCCACAAAATGTTTGCAGTCAGTGGAGTAACTCTCTCAAATGGATGCTATCCTTATATCCATTTTGAGATAAGGAAACTGAAGCCCAAAGATGAAATGATTTGTCTAGGATCACCCAGCTGGACAGCCAGAGGATGTGGCTAGCATTAGAGAACTCTCTCCCCAACCCAGTCAAAACTAGGGTTCTCCAGGCCTCCAGCCACTTTCCTACCTACCCAACCCACAAAGGACCATTGTCTGTCACAGCCTCCCTTGATAGGAAAGGTTCCTGATGGCCCTAAGTCTGTGGCCATTATCTCAACTCATTTAGCTTTTCAGTTGTGCTCCTATTAAGCACTTAGCCCTGCATGAGGAGCCTTGAGTCTCGGTTATCTTGATTTATCTTGCCACAACCCTGCTGAGGAAACCAGCTCAAAATATGGTTCTGCAATTTGTCCAAAGTCTCATAGCTCAACAGAGGAGGACTCAGGCCTGGAGTGTAGATAAGCTCAGCCTTGCTCCTTTTGTATCACTATCACACAGGTCACCCCAAGAGCAGCAAAAGCCCAGCTCATCTGTCAGGCAGGAGCTGATCCTGACACTGGATGCTGGGACTCAGAAGGAAAGTTCTACACATTCTTCCAAAGCTCCTGCTCTGACTTTCTTCTTTGTATCTTTCCTAGAAGCTGAGGAAGGTGGAGTTCATCATCACAAGGAGACTGGAGCCCAGGAAGGAGACCAGGAACCCCTAGAGCTTAATATTTCATGCAGACCAGTAATTGCCCAACATCTACTTGGAGGACTCACAGTAGATTGTTAATTTCTGACAGCATAAGATATTTATAAAGCAATTAGTTTTTCTATCATTTCTTTCATAAAGCAAAGGTCCTTTTTAATACCAAAAAGTGGATGAAGAACATAACTGTAAACTGAGTCCTTTAAAACTAGCCAATATAGTTTTATTTTGTGGACATTTTTCTCATTTGTAGAAATCTAGTGACTTCAAACCTCTTACAGACCAGCATGTGGAACCTGTGTCTCAGCTCCTGTCCCTTTTCCACCTCCATAGTCTGTGCTTTATGCATCCTACCTAGATCCCTACTGGTGTGGTGTCAGAAATCTTCCCAGCCCCTCACCTCTAGACCCTCCATGCCCTCTGGACTAAACTAAACAGGTGACAAGCTGTTTCAAAGCAAAGCACTTCATCTGCCCACAGAAAGAGGAAAAGGGCTTTTCTGCTGGGCAAGTCATGTCAACAAGCTGGACCCAAATTCCAGACAGGAGCCTGAAGCCTTGGGCAGAGAGTCCAGCCAAAAACTGGGCAGCAAGGCCATGGGTTAGCATCTGCAGGAGAGAAGAAATGAGGAAGATGCTTGGAGGGGGCAGGTTGGGATCAGCCTTTCCACTCAGGACAACAGGGCAACAAATAGGGAGATGAGGAGAGGGAAGCTGCGGGAAGGTGGAAGAGGAACTGTTCCATACCTCTCAACTGTGAGGTGATCGATTTGATGGACTAACACTGCCCTGTAACTTTTCCTTATAATCAGCACACCTCCCCAACCTCATTCTTTTTCTTCACATCACAGAAGCAAATACTATTGTTAATTTGCGGTCTCTAGTCTTTGTCTTAAACTTTGAGAACAAACTTAGGCCTGTATCCAAAACAATATGGTATTGTCTTATGTGGTGGTTTCTAGAATTTACACACACAGTATTCTATACTTTTGCTCATCCTTCTTGTGAGCAATGGCTTCTCTAGATGTATTCATATTAAAAATCCAGTTTCACTTAATTTTATATTGAGCTAGGTGAATTATCAGTTTATCCATTTAAAAGATACAGAAGGCAGTGTGAGGAATACTAAGAGTCAGACAACTGTGGGCTCAGCCCCCACATTCTCCCATACTTGTGTGTCTGATGAATCACCCAAGGGGACAGCCCACTACCTCCCAAGGGACTTGGGTACCTGGGATGAAGCAGTGTCAGAGAAAAGACTTAAAGCAACATCTAGTATATAGCAAGTTCCTTCTTAATGGTTTCCTCTCCTTTCTCCTGCTGATTATCAGGGAAGGGCAATGGCAAAGAACTAGACAGATTTCAGGTGAAAGATTTCTTCAAAATATTTTAATTTTTCAGGATGTAGTCTGTACAATCACATGAAGATTAACTCCAGTCCAGGACTGATAAGCACATCAGCAAACTTATTAAGCATTGACCAGGAGGAGGAACAATTCGTGCCCCTGGCAGCAGGGCTGTCCCTTTCTTCCCACTGTGGCTTCCCCTTTAGATCCCCCCCAAGGATCTTCCCCAGCCCACGCACTCTGTGCCCTTCCCTATGGCTGGGTGTTTCTGGTCTTAGGCTCATGGAAATCCCTCCAGACAGGCTTCACCCAGTCATGGAAATGGCTGAGGTAGGAACTTTGTGACCTAGAACTAGATAGGTCTTTAGATCTTCCAGCCTCTGGAAGAGGTTGTGCCGAGAACTGCATGAAACCCTCACTTCCTCCATGCACTGCAGGTTCCCAACCACAAGCACCAAAGCAGAAAGGCAAGCAGCACACAACCTCAGCAACCAGAGCACGAGCACAACCATGGTCCATGAGGTAAGTGCTGCAGCCCAGCCCAGCCAGAGAGCATGGTTCAGAGGGGCTCCTTCAGGGCACTAGGGACAGGCCAGGGCTAACCTAGAACCCAGGAAGCACCAGGAGGTTGATTAAGAGTAGGTAGAGGCTGTAGGTGTTGTGATAAGAGCACTAGATAGGGACTTGGGTATTAAGCAGCTTGGCCATTGACCACAGGCAGGTGACCTCCCCTACTCTGGCTTGGGCACCTCACTTCTAAACTGGAAGGGTGCTGTGGTGGTAGAGGCTCAACCTTGTTGACCTCTAAATCTCCCTTCAGCTCTGACTTGGAACTTTGGCTCTTTCATCTGGTTTGAATTGGCACTAGAGAGATCTGCAGCTCGAGGAGGGGACTGAAGGGAGAAAGAAAATACCTGCCAGCTGAGCATAGTGGTGCATCTGTAGTTATAGCTACTCAGGAGACTGACACAGAAGGAACCAGAAGTTTAAAATCAGCCTGAAACGCAGAGGGAGACCCACCTCAAGGAGGAGGAGGAAGTCTGGATCACATAGTAAGCTCAAGGCCAGCCTGAGGAAGAAGAGGAAGAGGAGGAGGAGAATCAGGATGAAAGGAGGAGGACAAAACAGAAGAAAAAGAAGAAGGAGGAAAGAAATAACAGGCTTTCTAGTTCCTCAGTGGGCAATTAAGTGGGCATGCAAGCCTCTATATAGGGGACAGGAAGCACAGGGCAGAAAGTACACATTTGGGGAAGGGTCACAGTGATTTATGGACACGCCCCACAATGCCCCAAACAAGATCTGAGGAGGGAAGGAAAGAACCAGTGAATGAGAGAGGAGACACCTGAGGAAACAGGTGGCTGACTTAGGTGTGGCCAGGGCCAAGGCTGGCAAGCCATGAAGGAAGAGCAAAGGGAGAGCAGGCAGCCAGGAGGGACAGGGCCCCAGAGGGAAACTCTTCTTTCTACCAAGGATCCCTGGCCCCATGAGGTGGCCCAGAAGAAGGGGGAGACACAGACTTTGAAAAGGGAAGTCACTAGCCTGGAGCCCAGGCTGGGCAGACAGAATTTAGGAAAGGCAGCCCTGGGAGCTAGGAGATAGGTGTGACACTTATGGGATCTGCTCCAAGCCTCAGGGCCTGCCTTACAGAGGAACTGCTCAGAGAAACCCTCATCAAAGTCACAAGTCACAAAGTGGGGGTGAGAGCTTTACATAGCCCTGGCCTCCCTTTCCTCTTCCATCCCCCTTGCAGGTGAGTGAATCCCAAGTGATAGATGGCTCAGACATCACCGCCTTCCTGGAAAACTCCAGCTTTTCCTATGACTATGGAAAGAATGAGAGTGACTCCTGCTGTGCCTCCGCACCCTGCCCACAGGACTTCAGCCTGAACTTCGACCGGGCCTTCTCTCCAGCCCTCTACAGCCTCCTCTTCGTGCTGGGGCTCCTGGGCAATGGTGTCGTGGCAGCTGTGCTTCTGAGTCAGCGGGCCACCCTGAGCAGCACCGACACATTCCTGTTTCACCTGGCTGTGGCTGACACACTCCTGGTGCTCACACTCCCACTTTGGGCAGTAAATGCTGCTATCCAGTGGGTCTTTGGCTCTGGCCTCTGCAAAGTGGCAGGCGCCCTCTTCAACATCAACTTCTATGCAGGGTCCCTCCTGTTGGCCTGCATCAGCTTTGATCGCTACCTGAGCATAGTGCATGCCACCCAGCTCTACCGCCGGGGGCCCCCGACCCGCGTGGCTCTTACTTGTGCAGTCGTCTGGGGGCTCTGCTTGCTCTTTGCCCTTCCGGACTTCATCTTCCTCTCAGCCCACCACGACAACCGCCTCAATGCCACCGTCTGCCAGCACAACTTCCCACAGTTTGGCCGCACAGCTCTGCGTGTGCTGCAGCTGGTGGCTGGTTTCCTGCTGCCCTTGCTGGTCATGACCTACTGCTATGCCCGCATCCTGGCTGTGCTGCTGATCTCCAAAGGCAGGCGGCGCCTGCGAGCCATGCGGCTAGTAGTGGTGGTAGTGGTGGCCTTTGCCCTCTGCTGGACCCCCTATCACCTAGTGACTATGGTGGACATCCTCATGGAACTGGAGGCACTGGCCCGCAACTGTGCCCTACAGAGCCACATAGATGTGGCCAAGTCAGTCACTTCAGGCCTGGGTTATATGCACTGCTGCCTCAACCCGCTGCTCTATGCTTTTGTGGGGATCAAGTTCCGAGAGCGTCTGTGGACTCTGCTCACGCGTCTGGGCTGCCCTGCACTCCAAGGGCAGCCATCATCTGCCCGCCGAGATTCTTCCTGGTCTGAGACCACAGAGGCCTCTTACTCAGGCTTGTGAGACGGGGATGGGGGGGTCCTTCAGCCTGTGCAGACTTCCCCCACACTCCAGACTCACTCCTTTTCTCACTGAAAGGCATGCTCCAGCTCTCTCCACAGCTCTGCTCCTGGAGCTCGTTGGCAGCTCCAGCACTGCCAGCTCTCCCAGGGAGCTGCACCCCTCAACCCTGGGGCTAAGCCATTGCCACTCCTCAGCTTCCAAGGCCCTCCTGCCATTCAGAGGTGGATGCCCAGAGCTCCATTGCCCTTCTAACTCAGCAACTAGAACTTGGCCTTTCTCACATTCAGGGAGAAAGAGGCAAATAGTAGACTGTTGTCCTATAGGGATGTGGCCTGGGTCACTAGCTCAGCAACAACTGTGGCAGTGGCTCCCCAGATCTCTGTATTTGCCCACTTTTATTTTTTCTGTCTAAAATCTTGCTTAACATTTTTTCAATAAACAAAATAATTAGGACCAGGGTGGTTTAGTCGTTACCCTTACAGTCAGGCCTGATTGGACTTGGAAATGAACTTTTGGCTTTTACCTGCCTGGACCTGGAAGCCTTGGCCAGAGCTGGTGATGGTGGTAATGCTGGCCACTGCCCTCTTCTGGATCCCCTATGTATCACATGGTGGTACTAGCAGACACCTACATGGACCAGGACAGCAACAATGAGCTGTCAGACAGCTGGTTGTCTGGACACTATCTGGGCATAATTTGGGGAGGTATCACTAGAGGTGGTATCACTAAGACATAGGCCCTGAATCCCAGGTCAGGCCAGCAGAGAATATGTGACAATGTCACCAACTAGTGTGCCTTCTTAACTGCACATAACATGGAAATCAGATGTGGACTAGTTCTTGAGCCTATTGACAAACCATTTTTGGTCACTCTTATTCAAGGCCCTTTAAAATGGATGGTCCCAGGGCCGGGGAGATGGCTCAGTGGAATAAGCGCTTCCCTGGCAAGTGCAAGGGCCTGAGTTCAATCCCCGGTTCCATCAAAAAAAAAAAAAAGAAAAAGAAAAGGGATGGTCCCCAGTATAGTACCAGCTTTCATCATGTTAATCAGCTGAAGACCAGGGATGTAGCTCAGTGACATAATCTCCTGCATGGTAAGCACAAGGTCCCGAGTTTGATCCCCAGTACTAAAAAGAAAAAAAATCAGCTGAAGATTCTTGCCCAGTTTGGATAGAAATCATGAACTGGTCAGTGCTGCTTCCTTGATGTTAGCAGCTCCAGACTTTGAATGCCAATGGGTCTTCCCTTTAGTGTTATAGCCCTAAGCTCTGAGAGCTAGCATCTCTTAGCTCTCAGTGCTCTAGCTCCTGGTAGCTCTTAGCCACCCCACTTAGTAGCCAACAGCTCGTACCCCCTTACCAGCTTTCTAGAACTCTTGCAGCAGCTTCTGGCACATCTCTGGGGCTCTTCCATAAACCTCTACCAATCTTGGCTCTTCACTGCTCCTGTTTCTGGAGCTCTTCAGCAACCCCCTGGCTTCTAGGCACACTCAGGGCTAAGAGCCCTTAGTGTTGCCAGCTATTAGTGCAAACCACTCAACACTCTCTGACAAAAAAAAATCACAAGTAGGCAGTAAGATCACCTGAGTGAAGCTTTACAGGGGGCTGTGCTGCAACACTGAGGAAAGTGCACAAGACAGTCACCTGGGCTGATCAAAGGCAGGAAGGGAACAATACTCTGAGAAACTCATGTGGTCTCCTGCATGCCACTGACCTATTTTGGGAATTTTCAAGAAGAGGGAGGCAAGGTAATTTGGAGGTGGCAGGGCAGTCATCTGGGATAGGTCTGTGTCTGAAGCCTACTGCTGCCAAGGCAAGTATCTCCCACAGGACTGTTGGGTGTCTGGGAAGCCTTCGCTGCCATGGTGACACCTTGGGTGAACTGTAGGAGAAGTTGCTGTTTAACTGACAGCTCCCTGGAGTCATGACTGCAGCTGCTTTGAGTTTTCAGGAGGCAGAAGTGTTGAACATGGTGCAGCAGGATTTGGAGATTTTAAGGATAATGGCTGTGCCAAGTCTATCTGCAATTTTTGTCCTGTTACATACGGTCCTCCAGCCACTCCTGAAAGGCTGTGGCAGCAGCACCTCATTAGCCCTGAGTGGGGAAGGGGCATCACAGTTGGACAAGCCTTGGGTTCCAAAGTAAGCCAAGGCCTGAAGGGAATTCGAGGCAAATTAGAGATAGCAGGAAGACACTGAAGCTAGTTTTTCCTGGCCACCCTAGAGGAAGCGGTGGGGAAGGGGATATGATGATAGCCATTGCCATAAAAGAGAAAGAAAAATAGTGTTGCCTCTCATTTTCCTACCTCCATAGGAACTAGCAGTACCAAATGGTCTGTGACGTGAGACAAAGGAACAGAACATAGTAAATCCAGGACTCAGAGCATGAAGGCTGGAGCCATTTGGGAAGCCCTCCCGGAAACTTAAAGCCAAGTGATATTTCTGAAGGTAAAGAGAAAAGGAGCATTTTGAGGCATGAGGGAGGGCAGTAGCAAAGATGACAAGACTAAAATCAATTTGTGTGTGTGTGTGTGTGTGTGTGTGTGTGTGTGTGTATGTGTGTGGTACTAGGCAGTGGACCCAGCGTCTTCACACTGTGCTACATCCCCTTTTATTTACTTTTGACAGGGTCTTGCTAAGTTGCCCAGGCTGGGCTCAAACTGGTGAGCCTCTTCTTTCAGCCTCTCAGGGTACTGGGATTATAAGTGTGCGCAAACCATTCATGGCTTTTTTTGTCTTTTTGAGATAGGGTCTTGCTATGCAGTTCAGGTTGGCATTAAGTTCACTTGGTAGCCCAGGTTGATCTCAAACTCACAAAGATCCTCCTGCCTCAGCCTCCTGACTGCTGTGATTACTGGCGTGCACCACACCCAGCTTCCTGGCTTTTTATGGGGGAATTGTAAGTGGTCCCAAGGGGCTAGAGCTAAGTCTTCAGGTAGGAGCAAAGTTGAAAATAAGACCAAGAGGTAGACTGGAATCACAGACCAGTCCAAAGGCTATATGTCATTCAGTAACATGAGAGCTGATGGAGGTTCTTACTAGGGAAACAGCAGCAAGCCTGAAGAAAAGCAACAAAGCCTTGACTTGTCAGCAGTCATCAAATAGCACACAGTCCACCAGATGGGCTGTACAGCGCATTTTCCATGGCTACTTCTGAGGTTGCAGTGAGTGGAGGAAATAACTGGAGCTAAGGTAGACTGTGAAAGTGCAGACCTAGCCAGGGAGATAGCTCAGCAGCATAAATGCCTACCTGGCAAGTCCAAGGTCCTGAGTTCGATCCCTGGTACAAGAAAAAAAAAAAAGACAAACAAGATAGCACAGACCTACTGTGCTGTCAACTCCCCATCCTGAAGTTACATGGCCTAGTTTGACAGGGTAGCTGAGCCCTTGCTGAAACTGCAGATATGGCAGGAGCCAGAGACATGGGGAAAGAGACATGGGGAAGAAATCCAAGCAGTTAGCTGAGGAAGCTCTTCTTAATCCTACATACACACATCTCCAATCTTATCTAGCCTCAGAGTTAGGGGCTTTTCTTCAAAAAGAAATTGTCAGAATAATAGATCCTGACTATAAAACATAATAATGCTAGACTAGTAAAGATATTTGTGGCGAAGCCAAAACACAGCCCCCCCCCCGCCACCCACACTCCAATACTTATATGGAGAGGGAACTGTGCTTCCTAATTAGCTGCCTTTAAGTTTCTCTGTTGAGCTGGACATGGTGGTGCACACTGGTAATCTCAGCATTCAGGATGCTAAGACAGGAGGACTGCCATAAGTTTGAGGTCATCCTGGGCTACATAGTGAGTTTAAAGCCAGCCTAGATTATATATTAGAACCTGTCTCAAACAACAAAACAAACACATAACAAATTCTCCAGGATTATCTATGTGGATTTAATGTAATCATAAGGGTCTTTAAAGGTGAAAGAGGATGGTATCTACACTCAAGAGTTATTCCTACTGGTATGTTCAAAACATAAAAAAAAAATGAAAAGACAGTGCCATGAAATTCAGTATCTGGCATCATTGGTTTTCTTGCCTTTGTGCATGTTAAACCTGGTATTTCTATTGATACATTATTTTGTATCTTACGTTTATTCATTTTAGCACAGAGTCTTCTATGCAATGATTTTTTTTAATTTAGGGTGTCACAGAGTAAGGCAGATCCATCTAACATAAATGCTCCAAAAATGTATTGCTGGATGAAATTCGATATAAGACCACAGTTGTCAATGTCCAGAATTCAAGTGGAGATAAAAGAATTACAGCAAGCAGGTGCTTATGCCGCTGAACTATAATCAGTGAAGTAGAAGACCTAGACTTGCCTCCAGAACTCACTGAAGACTATTTTATAGGGCAGATGGAATGGCTGGATTAAGTAAGCTTCAGTTCATTTAAAAAGGGCTGCTCTGAAGACAGCCTCATTAAAGTGACCGTAAGGAGGATTACATCACATGAAATTTCTTTAAAATAAAATTTACTTAATTAAAAAAAAAAAGAAAGGTGAAAAAAGAGAGGTAAAGGGGAAAACAGAGAAAGAAATGCTGCTACTCCTGGCTTTGAAGACGGAAGAAAGGACTATGAACCAAGGAATGTGGGTGGCCTGGAAAAGAGAAGGAAATCGATTTACCCACAGAGCACCCAGAAAAGAATGCAACCCTGTCAACACCTTGACTGTAGTCCAAGATGATTATATATTCATGTTGTTTTAAGCTACTAGGTTTATGGAACTTTGTTGTGGCAGCCACAGGAAACTAATACAGTGCCAGTACCAGCCCACATCCTGGATATCACTGCTGAAGCCCTTATGGGCAGTCACACAAGCAAGAGAAAAGCAGTAAGTAGACTTTGCTAATAAGTGAGATACAAACACCAACATTTTATTTATTTTGTTTTCTGAACAAGTACATAGTCCATACAGTTTCACTCATTGTCATCAGCAGCTAAGTCTCTGAAACATGAGTACCTTACAGGTATGCAGGTGGAACATACCACAACTACCTTGGCTTTGAAGTGTCCACTTTAAAACTCATGCTTTTCAGTGTTATTTTCATCCTCTCAACCCACCACTCTCAAAAACTCACTTTTCTTCTGTGTTTTGTTCCATATTTGAAAAGTATGCAGTACAAGTGAGACCAAAGTTGGACCCAAAGGCCTTCAAGGTATTCTCAAGGGCACACTAAAACCTTTGGTAAAAAAAATCATCATTAATAAAATTAATCTAAAAATACATATAAACTCTAATATTAATAACTTGGCCGAATGTTTCTAGAACTTATCAGTAAAGGGCCCAGCTAACAGAAATGTACTCTGGGGCTGGGGATGCAGCTCAGTAGCTCAAGTACCTGCCTGGCAGGCACAAGGTCCTTAGTTCAATCTCCAGTACAGTATATATATTAAATAAATAAATACATAAATATGACAAAAAAGAGAAAAAGTAATTATTTTAATGTGACAAAATACACTCTCAAGCAGCCTTAACGGGTTTTCTTTTGCTTGCTAGCAGCATAATCATGGCTAAGCTTTTGCATTATTTCTCTGTGGCTAAGACCTGTTTCTAATAAAACCATCCTATAATTCTCTTGCACGTATTTGCCAAATGGTCTCACATACGGCTGAATTGGTGTTCCATCTTTCCGACTTAAAGGCTGCAAAACCAGAGGCCCACTGCACAAACCACAGACGAAGAACTTGGTGTTCAATGATTTGCTATAGCGGCCAATCCTAGGGAGGAAAAGGACACCACATAACAAATAAATCAGTCACCACAGTATCAGCTCTGAGATACTGGTCTTGGGCCCAAAGTGAGAGTTTTTGTGAGTGCTAAGTGAGACTCTGAGCAGCAGCAGAAATCAGGCTGGGTCAAATTAATAACAAGAACATAGAAATAAGGGAAGTTATATATATAATCCCTATAATCCCACCACTTAGAGAGGCTGAGGCAAGAGGATCACAAATTTGAGCCCAACTTGCAATTTAGCAACTTAGTGAGCTTTGGTCTCAAAAGGAAAAAAGAGGTGAGTATATAGTTCATTGTGAAGTCCCTATGTGCAATGTCCAGTAGCCCTCATACAAAAAACAAAGATATACAGAAATCCACTTCTCAAGTCAAGTAGCCTTTGACTTATTCCTACAATGATCAAAGAACCACTTGGAGACTGAAATGAAAAGGTAACTGGAAAAAGAGTCTGAGAAAAAAAGGTCTCACCTGACATTGCACTGTTTGCATTCATAATAAATCTTATAGTTAATATGAAAGTTATGGCAGCGGGTAACCAAAGGCAGCTCTGGGTGTATCCAGTTGGTCTTCCTAGAATAAAATTTCCACGCAGCTCCATGAGACATTCTATCAGCATCAATCAGCCAGGCAGCTGCATGGCATAGTTCATGGATCAGAGTGTCTCGGAGTCGGTCTTAGAAGAGAAATGAAAAGAAACTGTGAGCACTAAAATTGATTCTCTTCTAGTCTGCTATCCAACAACCCCTTGTCTCTCATGCTCAGCATGCACAAGGCACCTTACAGAAGTGTATGCAGGCAGACAGCCATGAGTGTCATCTTCCCAGAATTCTGGTTTGGTTTTTAGGTTTTTTAATCTTTTTTTTAACTATTTTCTTTTTTGTACCAGGAATCAAACTCTGGGCCTCGCACTTGCTAGGCAGGCACTGAGCCACTGAGCTATATCCCTGGCCCTTCCCAGAATTCTAAAAGTGAAACTACTGACTGCCTTAACCCAGTTTTATTCATGGAAGACAGCCTTAAGTGAGCAGGTCTTTTCAGAGCATTTCAAGCATGTTCATCTCTCTTTTTTTCCATAATTTTCTTGAGAAACAAATAGCAATGAGTTTCAAATCAAATTAGTAGGACCATTTCAATAATTAATACATTTCATACTGTTGACTTAGTGGTTATTCATTGTACAAGATGCAGACATGATATCCTCTCCACAAACACTGTTAGAACACATCTTTTCTGTTCAATGAATTAAGAGAATGTAGCTGTGTATCTATCCTAACTATTTTGAATATACAGATACAAAATGGTCATTTATTTGTATCCCCTTCTTTTGTTTAGTATTGTCATTTAAACATCATCTCTTTATGGGAAACTCAGAAATCTACCTGGACAAGACTTGGTTCCTGTCCATAGAAGTGGACACAGATGAATGGGAGGGCAATCACTAGGAATGTAGAATTTGGGCAGGAGAAGCACCATGGTGAGATGAGGATCTGAGACAGGCCCTTTACAACTGACTGGATTTGTATAATTTGAAAGGCCACTGTGAGGCAGGTGGAGAAATTGGAGCAAAGGTTGAGGCCAGGGAAACATGTGGTACAATGTGAAGGGTCTAGTTGGACATGAGTTAACATGGAACAGCGAGAGACAAAGGCAGCTGAGTGGAGTGGTGGCAGATTATGCTAGCCTAAGCAGCCAGGGCTCAGGCACTGAAAATCCCTAGAAAATCAACAAAAGGGTGCACAGAAGCCTCAGTGCAGCAGGGAGAAGTATGGGGCTGAGCACCCAAACCTGGGCGAAAGTGAAGATGAAGAAAATGATGATTGAATAGACAGATATAGGGGACCTTGAACCTCAGCTTGTGAGAGAATAGAGATGCTGCCTCTTGCAAGGGGAAAAGAGACAGAAAGGTAGGCCTGTAGGAGTCCCAGGAATGATAGACCTCTCAAAGTAATTTTCTCTAGGAGTCCCAGGAATGATAGACCTCTCAAAGTAATTTTCTCTAAGCAATACAGAGTAGGCCTGTCCAACTGGGGAGGTCAATTCAAACAGTGACACAGGCTTCTAGCTAGGAGTCACTGAATAAGTTGTGGTGTCAGAGGGAAGGGGCATGGAGATATTATCGCCCTGTTCCTGCCATCACCTGCAGAGTCACAAATTTTGACAGAAATTTCAATCCTGGCACAGCGTTCCCTCTCTGGGTACAGTCCTTCACTAGTAGCACACAGGCCAGCAGTTTTCAGTAGTCTTTTGTTCCAGGTGATTTCCATTTTCTCTGGTAGCTGAGAATGAAAAGCAAACAGAAGGAATCAGACATCAGTTCTAAATGATCCAGAAAATACTAACTTAAAGGTGTTTTCCCTGTAACAAAAAGAGAAACTTCCTTCCTGGGGTTCTTGCTCATAGCAAGCTAGGGGGAAATGTACTCAAAGGTCACACAAATCTAAGCATTCTGGGGAAAATAAAAACCAAGCAGAAGTCTGGATAAAGACAATTAATAGGCAGTTAAGACACAAGGAAGACTGTTGAGACAAGGTGAATTAGGTCTTGTGCTGTCCTGCATGGAATCCCATGCATTATGTAGTGAAAAAGAAATGAAAATGCAACTCAGGACACCTCCAGTTCTGCTCATCAGATTTAACACCATTGTTCCCAGGAAGGACACCAAAGGCCAGAGAGACCTTCCCTCTGGAAAATCTTGGCACCAGAGGTAATAACTTTTGAAAAAACCCAATGTGCTAGCACCAAAGACTGCGCTCACTGGTAGAGTGCTTGCTTAGCATGAGAGGTCTTCCTTTGATCCCCAGCCTCACAAAAACAAAACAATGGAATGAGGCATGACTAACAGGTCTTTGCCTCCAAATTCTCTGGGACCCAATCACTGCTCTCAAATTTTTCTTCAGCAGCTACTCCAGGTCACACCACAGCCCTGTGTTTAACAATATAAATTTAACCTCCTGGGGGCCAGGGAGATGGCTCAATGGAATAAGCACCTCTCTGGCAAGCACAAGGGCCTGACTTCAATCCCCAATTCTGACCAAAAAAAAAAAAAAATAACCTCCTGGGCTGGGAAGATAGCTTAGTGGTCTTAGCACCTGACTGGCAAGTTCAAAGACCTTGGTTTCATCCCTGGCCCCACATCCTGTGGCAGCCCCAGATCCCTGGGTGCACCGTGCAGCCCTGAAACTGGGCATGGTGGCACATGCCTATAATCCCAGCACTAGGGAGGCTGAGGCAGGAGGATCACTACAAGCCCTAGCTGCATAGTGAGACCCTGTACTAAATAAATAAATGATTTTTTTAATTTAAAAAATAAAAATAAATTTAACCTCCTACAACCTGATGCCCATAACCTGGTCTTACCCTACAGAGAAATCATAAGAACTATAATAGCATAGGCCCTTTTCTAGGCACTTCCTGTATATTAACTTTTGTAGGCTCAACAGTCTTTCTTAGTAGTAAGTACAACTGGCCCCCTGTATCCTTAGTTCCACACATCCACAGCTTCTACTAGCCACATATCAAAAGTACTTTTTAAAAATTGCAATGGTGCTGAACATGTACTGATTTCCCCCTTGTCGATCCCTAAAAAACACAGTGTAACAACTACTTACATGGGGCTGGCAAGATAGCTCAGCAGTCTAAAACGCCTCTCAGGGACCACAGTTCGAGCCCCAGCACCACATGCCATGCCAGCCCCTCCCCCCAGGGCGGGCTGAGCTGACCCACCCCCACCCCCGCAAAAAAAGAATCCGTGATAAATAAATGAATTTTAAAAAATAAATAAATAAAATAAAGGTTTAAAAAAAACTACTTACATGGTATATATGTTATATTATATATTATATAAATAATACAGAGATGATTTAATGTTAATAAGAGAGTTGGGTGTGGTGGTGCATGCCTATAATACCAACACTCAGGAGGCTGAGGCAGAAGGATCCAATGTGAGTTCAAGGCCAGCCTAGATTACATAACAAAATCCTGCCTCAAAAAAAATCAATTTCTTTCATAGTTTCTGGGCTTTGTATCATTCTTGGAAAAGCCTCAAAAGGAAGATACGACTAGATTATACACAAATACTACACATGAGTATCTGCAGTTTTGGATCCAGTCTTCCATGGATACAGGGGGATGACTGTATTGGTAGTGCCCCCATTTTATAGATGTAGAAACAGGCATACTGAGGTTAAATAGCTTCCTCAAGCTTACACTACTCTTTTCAGTCTGAGTAGTTGAGGCTCAACACACTCCAAAAAGAGCTTCACTTCTGCCAAGCCATCCTACCTTATCACCACTCTGTCTCTCAATCATTTCTCCCCCCACTGATCTCCCCTGGTAACACTATCTGTTCCATAGATTATAACCCATGAACATTATTTCCTTCAAATATGCACATCTTACCTCCCCACCTAAACAGACACTTCTCGAGGGCAGGAATTATACATAGCTAGCATACCTCCTGCCCTATAAGAGTGCCATCATACAGCAGATGCTCAATAAATTCTAACACATCCATTCTACCTTTTTATCAAAGACAGAGTTGTTAAGAAGCACGTAGATTTTCTGAACCAGTTCATCCTTATTTTTCTTGAAATTCCTTCCTGAATACTGCTTTAATTTTTCAATGTCAAGGAAGAAACACTCTGGTATTTGACACCTCATTCTCCTGCAAAGGTAAATAAAATTGAGCTCGATACAGCTGAAGAAACAGAAGCAATGCATTAATGATCAAGCCAAGAACAACTTCAAACTTGCTACTGCTGCTTGCTTGCTTGCTTCCTTAGATGAGGGCACTTCCCCGGCTAGCCTACTTTTCATAGCCTTTTGGTTTCCACCCCAGAGTAACCAATTCCCATATCTAGATTTAACCTCTTGACTGTAGTTCTGAATTTACAATTGCCCAAAGCAAATTTCCAATGAAAGTGACACATATGCAACTTCCTCCTTTCTACTATAACTGGCTGAATACCACACAAGCATGTTTAACTCATTTTCTACCTTATTCCTTATAGAACTGAGGACAGAGATCTCCATCCCAATGGTCCTCCCATTCAACTCCAGTCACCTCTTCTAATCCAATCACATACACTCTTCCTCACTTGTTTCCTATACCAGTGGTGGCAAACCTGTCACACATGCTGCAGAAGACTGTTTGTATCACTGACAGCTTGAAAAGGTTCACTATCCCTGTCCTAAGCTATATTCCAATTAACATTCCACTCTGCTTTTCATTGACTACTTGACCTGACATTCAAGGCATGAGTCAATATGGCCCCAGCCTCTATTTCCAGCAACCATTTCTATGCTGGTTCAGCAGGCAACTCAAACATTCCTTGGACATATATTGTGATTTCCCAGAGTCATGCCTCAGCCTAAGCTCTTCCCACAGTGATCTCATCTCCCCTGCTCCAGAGAACACCATTTGTGTGTGTTATCATCTGTAAATAATCCCAGGGGAGGCTGAGGTAAGAGGACCACTGCAAGCTTTAAGGCCAGCCTGGGCTACAAAAATGAGTTCAAGATGAGCCTGAAATGTGTAGTGAACCCTTATCTAAAAAAGACCAAAAAAAAGCCTTTCTTTTGCATTTCCATATTTAATCCTCACAACCATCCTTCAAAAAAGCCATTACTGTTTTTATCATCTCTATCTTGTAGAGATAGAGGAAACCAGTGTTTAGAGGTAATTTGCCCAAAGGCCACAAAACAATGAATCTTCTGACTCAATCTCAGGATCATTCCATTAAATCACAATTGCTGCTCAACTTTCCATGCCTAATTCAAGTGGCACAAATAATAGTGCTGAGCACATAAAGGACTTATGCATGTAGTGATTTTTTTATTTACAATGAAGTGTTTTATATTGGCTAAAACAATTCACATGTCCAGACAAATGAAGAAGCAAATGCAGAGAGCTTCTGACTGACTACACAGGACTCATGAGCCTGAGACTTTGACAGGATATTTATGCACAATTAAACTGCAAACGAAACCTTATGTGAGGAGGTTCGAGTATGGGGTGAGGAAGTACCAGAGAAGGCAAGGAAAGATAATGCCAGGGTCTTTTTCTGCCAAAGTTGCACATGTATGACACAAAAACATTTCTGCCTCCAATTACCTAGTTTTGAGAACAAATTTGCATCAGAAAAGGTGGCAGAGGGGCAACTTTTTGGGCCCCCTT
The DNA here is from genome assembly GCA_004027165.1 of Ctenomys sociabilis. Lineage (NCBI taxonomy): Eukaryota > Metazoa > Chordata > Mammalia > Rodentia > Ctenomyidae > Ctenomys > Ctenomys sociabilis. The sequence continues at coordinate 22,834 of PVKA01017376.1, read as the reverse complement.
TTGTCCCTCAGATGGAAACTTTCTCTTTCCCAATTAATTTAAGAACAGAGGAGAGGAGAGGACAGGAGAGAACAGGACAGGACAGGACAGGACAGGACAAAACAGAACAGAACAGGTGGCAGATGAACAACAGAGCAATCTGCAGGCTTCAGCACAGAATGGGACTCATGCATACTCAGTGAAAGCTGCCTTGTTGCTTAGCAAACTTCACCCCAAGCCCTGTGCCACTGTACTGCAGGCTGACTATGCCCCACATCACAGGAACTAACAAGATCCCAAACTGGGTACATCACATACTGCAACTGACAAATAACCTACACAGGAACAAAGCTGAGCACAGCAGGAAGCCCCCAGACTGACATAGGAAGCACCAAAGCAACAGTTAAAAGTCCGAACAGCCTCGACTCCTTTGGATGAGAATGACTAACACTAACCCATGCACCAAGCAGCAGCTCCTTCCTACTTTTATCACAGTCTCTAGCAAAGTTTGGAGCTACCAAGCCACCTGCCCCTATAAGCAAATCAGCTTAAACACAATCTAGAAATCTAAAGATGAATAAAAATAAAAGAAATGTACAAATGATGTCAATTAAAGAGGTCCAACTGTCACCAGCTCTCTTGGATAAAGAAAGCTTTTCCCTCCCTTCTAAGTTTCTCTGCTGCCCTAATCCCTGGAATGTCATCTTTTCCTCCTGTAAGTACACATTTTTTTCTCTCCCAAAATACAAACTGAAAAATTACACAGACTGTGGGATAAAAACTCAGTGGTAAAGTAGTTGGTTACCCTGTGCAAGCCCCTAGGTTCTAGCTCCAGATGGGGCTATTGATTGTTCTTTTTTTAGGGGGTGGGGGGTGAGACAGGGTCTCACTGTGCAGCTCAGGCTGATGGGGGAACTCACTATACAGCCCATGTTGGCATTAAACTTGCAGTGATCCTCCTGACTCAACCTCCCACATACTGGGATTACAGCCATGTGCTACCACACCTGGCCAACATATTATATTTATTTTTTATGAATTTAGTACAGGGCCTAGAGTCTCACTATACAGATTGGACTCCTCCTGCTTTCAGCTTCCCTAGCGCTGGGATTAAGGGATGCACCACCACGCCCAGTTTCAGTTGCCATCTCAGCATGCCCCAGGGGTAGAGATGGCAGGGCTAGGGATCAAACCCAGGTCCCTGTGTCTACATAAACAGGCACTTTAGTCCACTGAACTATCTGGCCGACCCTTCAACATGTTATATTTCTAATGCAAAATGCAGGAACCCCAATATGGAATTTAAATGAGAAAAATATGTGTTGATTTTTTGCCTTAAGTATTAACATGCCTTTAATAATCAGTTATTATTTTCACTACCAACTATATACAGCTTAATAAAAATAAGGGAACTACAAGCAATTTACTTCATCCTAACATTTAACCTTTGAAAATTCTCAGGAGGGCTGGGGGTATAGCTCAGGGATAGAGTACAGGGAAGACCTGGGTTCAATACCAGAATTGCAAAAACAAAAATATCTCAAGGATATACATAGTAGTATAACTGGGTTCACCCAAAGCACTAGAAAGACTGTGCTTGCTCCAATTCCAACAAAACAGAACAATGGGTCAGCTCTGTCTTCTCACTATCTCCATTGTGCCTATTTAGTTTAGTATAACCTGGTACCACAAAACTATAGCCAGCCTGAAAGAAGTGTTTTACTTGGCTACACATCATTATTTCACCTGAGTTTAAGGATAAAGGGCACTGCAGAGGCCAGAGTTGCTGTGGGAAGGAAGGGTCCCACACTGCCCATACAAGGGCAATAGCCCTGGCAGGGGACTCAGGCCCAGCCACCAAGGCAAGGAGGGCTGACCAATGGCTTATTTGGCCTACTTTCTGCTCACGGACAGAGAAACTCTGTCCCCCACCCCACCACACTCTTTTATCCCACTGACCCCACCACCTTCTGCCTAAGTGCCAAGTAGGCTGCTGAACGGGACAAACATGCAATCAAATCTTATTCAGTTGGCTGCGAGCAGTACATACCCAGTCTCATATATTTCCTCTTGTTCTGTATTGGAGTCCTCCGAAGACACATCAATGTTTCGTCTATCAGCTGAGAGGATTAGAGTTAATTTGTACCCTGAAAATTCATACTGTCACCCACCTGACAAGAAGATAAATCTGGAGGAACCCCCACAGCCAAGCACAGAGCAACAGCTACCAGTCATACTGTACACTACTGCTGAGTGCTTTTATCTGTGGAGATTGCATAGCCTCTGGCAATGTGACCCAGGTAGGATTTTGTCATAGGTACCAAGCACTGCCTTGAAGGTTCATGAATGCATCTTAGAGGCCATATTGCAAGAACTAAGGAATGGTATGGCAGCTCACACACGCTGTGCAGAGTGACCGATAGCCTCAGCTGCAACTTCATTTAACATGCAAGTCAGTTTTACCTTCACCTAGGACCCATACTGCAAGTAACTCTAGCCAGAGACTTAGGAGCAGTCTAACCAACAGTTAGTGTCACTCATTCATTTATTTAAAAATTTAGACCTGAGGATATAGCTCAGTGATACAACACCTACCCAGCTAGTGTGAGGCACTGGGTTTGATTCCTAGTACAAAAAAAAAAAAAAAAAAAAAAAAAAAAAAGACCAAAATTTTCTTTTTTCTTTTTTTTTTTGTGGTCAGATCAGTCCACCCTGGAGGTGGAGCTAGCACCACATGTGGTGCTGGGGATAGAATTGTGGTCCCTGCACTTTGCCTGAGATTGCCTAAGCAGGCACTTTAGACCACTGAGCTATCTTGCTGGCCCCAAAAATTTCTTAGATGCATGCCAATCATAAGACACTCCAAGACGAAATGACTAAAGCCCTCCCATGAAGAGGCTAATAGTAGGGGACAGATTCAGAACCATGCTAAAACACAGCATGACGGTGCTTCAGAGGAGTGCTCCAGAGAGTCATCCTAATAACTCATGAAGACCTAACAACTGGAGTAGGATTTAAGAAGAGCAGGATATAGTGCTACTTCAATTCATGAACTTTTTTCCATAATTATGGTTGCAAAGCAAATTAGACAAGAACTGAATCAAATAAGACCAGCATTATACCTAACCACTGAATTTGATTCAGTTGTTGTACAATTCAGTTTTGTGAGAATCATGGAAAGAATTACATAAACCATGGTACCAGTGTGTCCTCCAGACAAAAGGTGGAGGGAGAAAGTGGGGGGGGGGGGAGAACACACAGAACAGTAAATACTAAGACATGGAACACTAGAAAGTCTGTCAATGTGGGTTTCCCATTTCCAGAAAAATCCCAAGGAGGGTTGACTGCTTTCCTTCACAACTAAGTCACTACAATGGCTAAGGACTGGCAAACAGGATGGACAGGCATGAAGAGCCAGACATACTGAGCAGGAAAGTTGTAGTGGGTACAATTGCAGGCTAGGCACATCTGGTGAGACAGGCACACCTAGTATACTGGCTTACCAGGTACTACACATGTATTTTTTGTTTTACGTTTCCTTTTCCTTGGTTGGTTGGCCACTGGTATGAGCTCTTCAGTAGCTGGCAATAGTTGATCTCTAATTTCTAGGTTATACTCAGAATTGTTTGGTGGCTGACTGAAATTTTCACTAATATCCAGCACCTCACGAACATTACCAGGTGGAACATTATCAGGTGAATTGTGCTGGAAGACAAAACAATTATCTACTTCTCTTTCATGTGAATGAATTTCATTGTGGTCATGTGAATCCCGTTCATTTAGCTCAGGAATTTCCAAACTGTCATCATCAATAATTATTACTGGAGACTTCTGGATCTTAGTGGTAGGTTCCTCCTCACTATCAGAAATCACTTCCAAAACTTCATCTGAAATTCAAGGGACATGGCAGTTACAAATATACTCATCGTACACTGAACATCAGCAGATTATTGAGTACAAGTTAAACAAGCTATAAACTGTGACTGTAAGTTACAGTTAAGGATCATAGTTATTTTAGATTGCTATCAGTCTATTTCTTTTTTATATTACTAAGAATAGTGACAGATAAAAACAGCCACCGGGGGGGGGGGTCCCAGAACTCAGGAGGTTGAGGTAAAAGGATTGCTCTGAGTTTGAGGCCAGCCAGGGCCATAATGAATTCAAGGCCAGCCTGAATTGCATAGTGAGACTCTGTCTCAAGAACAACAATGACAAAGCAAAAACCACCAGCAATCATACCCATGTTTATAGCAGCACAATTCATAATATCTAAGTCTTGGAAGCAGCCCATATATCCATCAGCTGATGAATGGATAAAGAAAGTGTGTTATTTACACTATTCTGTCATAAATAAGGATAAACTTGAGTCATTTGTAAGAAAAAGGATGCACCTTGAGACCATAATGTTAAGATAATTCAGACACAGGCTTAAACAGTTCACAGTCACTCTTATATGAGATATCTAAAATATAAATAAAGAAAAAAATAAGAAAGGCAATAAGAAACAGGGAAATAGGTCTTTGCAAAAGGCAAAAGGACTGAGTGGCATGGTGGCTCACGCCTGTAATCCCAGCACTTGGGAGGCTGAGGCAAGAAGACTGCCATCCTGCCATGAGTTGAAGGCCAGCCCACAAAAAGGGGAAAAGGGACCGAGAGGGAAGGGAGAGGGGAAAGATGAAAAAATCTTAAGATCTGTTATGTACATTCTTCAACTTCCTCCAAAAGGAATGTAATCATGTATAGTAATCAGATACTAATAAAAAATAGATTGAAAAAAGAAAGATAAAGCAGTAATTAATGTATAGTGGAAGCTTTCGGGTCTGAAGACTTGTATTCTCAGCAAAAAGAGAAACTAGACTAAATGTAATGTTTCCTTCAAATCAAATTACATCTCTATAATTCAAAGGTTGACCTTCAGTTAATTACTATGTCTTGGCTAAACTTGCAATCCTCTTTATGCAACTATGGAGACAGGAGATGGTAGCTAGCATGTATGCATGCATGTATTGATTGATTGGCTGGGGAGTTTCTTGGTTACTATCTCCTTATGTAGTAGCCCAGGCTGGCCTCAAACTTGCTATAATCCTCTTGCCTCAGCCTCCTGAGTGCTGAGATTGCAGGCATGCACCACCATGACTGGCTAGCTATCATGTTTTAAACGATCATCTCCTTTCAAATCTCCATCAAATTGGACAAAAGGCAGAGCCCACGCTTCTTACTCCTTTCCTCATTAATCCCATACCTAAAGAGTGAAAGAGAGGGAGAGGGAACAGCAGAGCGGCCTGCATACTTTTGAGTCTCAGCTCTCAACTTTGTCCCTTCTGCTATTTTGGTGTAGTTCTAGATGGTTAACAGCACTAGCAAGAGGAGCACCCAAGATCCAAGGCAGCAGGAAACTAAGCCAAGCACACACACAGTCTGCACGAATGAGGGGTAAAATGGTGGTCCTTGCTAGTCAGTCATTCCAAACAGAGTAAGCACCCTGACCCTGAAACTGCTATGCATGATGAGGCTTTGGAGTTTAGCTACCTTAGCTACTAGGGAGCAGTATACTTGCCTTCACTATTTATTTCATACACCTTAACTTTCTTTTCTTTATAAGCATATTCATCATCAGATTCAGAGTCGATGACAATTGGCCTGAGTGATAAAATAGGGAAAAAGTGATAAATAGGAATGCAACATTCTCTTCATAGCACTTTCTACAATGAACATGATCATTCATCAACTTTTGGTTTGTATCCCACAGTAACTCTGTTCCCTTCATTGAACTACTCAGTCTTTCCATTGTTCTTGCTTTTCCATATTTCTTTGCTTTTTGTTAGTGCATGTTTGCAGTTCATGCATTACAGTCACCTTGGGCAGTGCACACACATACATACCACAGCTTGCTTTTCTAGTCCCCTCCCTCCTCCTCTAATTCCCCTATCCCCATTTTCATTCCTATTGATATTAATCTTAGCTCTTATTTAGGGCCAATAATGTTTACAGTCATTGAGGTGATCAGGTTCCTGTACAAGGCATATCTCTACTATTTATTTCCCCTTTCTTCCTCACTCTTCACCTTTGTTCCCTTGGACCACTTCCAATTTGCAAGAGACCCATCCCCTTGTCCCCTTCTATCGATCCTTTATCATATGGTATTTAAGCTTGTGTGACTGATTTATTTCACTCAACATTATATCTTCTAGGTACATTCATTTTCTTAAAAATGTTTCCAACTGATCCTTCTTTATAGTCAAGTAATATTCCATTATGTAGTTACATTTTCTTTATCTAATTGTTTGTTGATGGGTACACAGGCTGCTCCCAGGATTTAGCTATTATGAACTGTGCTGCTATGAACACTGGTATGCATGTATTACCTTAGTATGATGACTTAAGCTTCTTGGGGAAGAGAACTAGCAGGGGGCACACTGAGTCATATGGAATTTCTAACTTCAGTTCTTTGAGAAATCTCCATACTAATTTCCATAGTGGTTATACTAGTTTATATTCCCACAAACAAGGCAGGAAGGTTTTTGTTTTTGTTTTGAAACAGGGTCTGGCTATGCAGGTCAGGCTGGCTTTGGCTCACTTTGTAGCCTAGGTTGGCCTCAAACTCCAGCAATCCTCCTGCCTCAGCCTCCTGAGTGCTAAGATTACAGGCATGTACAACGATTGTCATGGTTATTTTTCTGTTGATGCTGAGACCAAATACCTAACACCCAAGATGAAGGAAGAAAAGGTTTACGTAGCTCACAGTTTGTAGAAGTTTCAGTCCATCCTCAGCTGGCTCCAAGGCAGAGTGGTACATGGCAGAGAGCAACAGTTCATGAGTGTAGAAAACAGCAACAACAGCCACAGAGAGTAAGCCTGCCTCCCTTATTTGCATTCAGGCTATCCACCCCAGGCTAGGTGCAGCACTAACATCCATAATCCTAGCACTGGATCATGAATTAAACACAAACTCTAAAAGTGTGCCCGATAACTGCATGAGGCTTTGGGGGAACAAACTAGACACAAACCATAACACTGGCTGACGGTTCCTTTTTCACTACAGCCTCATACTCGCTTGGGTAGTACAAGTTTATTTTTACCACACAGCCTCACCAGCACTTATTATTATTTGATTTCTTGATGACAACCATTCTTTCCGGAATAAGATGCTATCTATGCATTGCTTTATTCCCTCTCTCACATACTTTCAAAAGGAGAAATCTGAGAGTAACTGGGATCTGTCAGAGAATATGGATTCCAACAGTTTTGGTACAGGAGAAAAACTGATCAGGAAAGTGTCTAGTGGATTGTCATTATTTTTGCTATTGTTGTGGAACTGGGAACTGAACCTGGGGCCTTTGCACTGAGCTATATCCCCAACTCTTTTTCTTTTTCTTTTTTTTAAGACAGGATCTAGGTTGCTAAGTTGTACAGGCTGGACTCGAACTTGCAATCCTACTGCCTCAGCTTCGAAAAATGCTGAAATTAGGTGTGCAACAATCTGCCTACCCTGTCATTCTTTGAGAAGGATAGAGAGGCAGAGAAGGAAAGAGGCAGCCTCGGAACAGTGATGCTCTCTAGCCTAAAGCTATCACCTGCACCTTCTGTGGACAGATGGCTCTGGCAATAGTCATGCACAGCAGTAGCAGTGTCTCCCCAGGGTACAAGTGGTGAATCCCCTCTGGTCCTTGGCTGGCCTATTTGGGTCAGAGGTTCCAGGAGTTTGAAATTTGCTACCCTCTTTTATTTTCCAAATAGTATATGATAGGCATGATATACTTTCATGACAAGAGAGAATACTTACAATGCCTATTATAGGGCTTGTTTATATCTATTACAGAAAGGAATGTTAATCTATTTCCACCATGTTTACTGCTTTAAAACTGCCAAGTTGATGGGCCTTTATTATCCTATTAACTACTCTGGCCTTGAACTTCACTCATCTCTTGATATTCTGATACACAGACATTTTTAGTTCTCATCTCACCTTTCCATCCATTCCTATCCACTCACTTCTCTTCCCTAACTCAACCACAGGATTTACCCATAGCCCTCTTGTGCCAATCCAATTAATACCTAAGAATTGGGCTGCTAATCCTATTATATATGTGCCAGACAAATGTATTATATCCACCCCTGCTGGAGATCACTACAAAGTGAGCAGAATTTAAAACCACCAATTGGCTTTTCATGTTTACTTGTGAGTATGTCCAAGGCCCAGGCCCCTTGTCTAGAGACAGGCAGCAGACTTGTAGTAAGTGAAACTTTTGTGAGTCACTGGTCCCAATGAGGCCTGTAGTGGCTCATGAAGCCATGCCTCAAATAATAACAAAGCCACAGCCAATGATACCTTGATCCAACCTCAATTAACTAGATGAAGACTATAGCTACAGGTATCTCACTCGTGTAGTGAAGACCTGCCTGGAAATAACAGTTCTTCTAAATTAACCTAATGTATTACTTGGAGAAGTCCTTGAGTGGACTTCCAAGGTCCTTGAATGGTCCTGCTCTGATTTCCACCTTTCTTTTTTTTTTTTTTACAGAACCGGGGATTTAACTCAGGCCCTTGTGCCTACCAGGGAAGCACTTATTCAACTGAGCTATCTCCCCAGCCCCTCCACCTTTCTTCGGTATTTATCTCCTCCATTGGATAACTAAATACAGGCCACCCAGAGAAGATTTTGGTCTTCACCCCAAAAGAACCTCAAATTCTGCTAGAGGGTTTTGATTGTCTTGGAGCCCTAAAATCATACCACTGGACTTTTATTTAAACCTTCACTGTACACTTGTTTGGGAGATTGTGTGCCTGATCAGTCCATAGTAACTAAGGGACAATATTAATGGATTAACTGGTACCAAAACAGGGATGTGAAATATCTGGACTGGTAATTTTTATCCTGAACAACAAAAAAGTCTACCTAGAGTGGAAAGTGTGGGAGATGGAAAAGGCCTTCACAGGAAGAAACTTTCACCAACAACAGAGAAAAGTGAGAAGAGAAGCATTCTACAAGGAATAGGAGTGAGTCTTTCCACTGTGAACAAGCTGTTTTATCTATGAATAAAATACGTCAAAAATTTTGATGCAAGGAGCAAAGATACATGCAGTTGCTCCAAAGTTTACTCAAATGCTCAGGGGCTCATATGCCAACAACAAAAGACCTAAACAAAAATGTTACAAGAGGTAACCAAATATAATCTATGGTTTCCTCAGACAGGCACTATATATATTAACAATTGAGAAAAAGTTGATAAAAGTCTAAAAAACAGAAACAGTAGAAGAAAAATAATTTCGGAACATGTTCATTCAGTTTTAAATCTATTACAGAGCTCACAGTCGATAATCTCTGATTTGGACATAGAAGATAAAAAACAGCTTCCTGCAGAGGCATTTGCTGCCAAAGCAGAATTTTAAAAGGGACCACCTTAAGCCAGGCATGGTGGCACATGCCTGTAATCCCAGCACTTGGGAGGCTGAGGCAGGAGGACTGTTGTGAGTTCGAGACCAGCCTGAGCTACAAAGTGAGCTAAGGCTAGCCTGAACTGCATAGTGAGACCCTGTCTCAAAAAGACAAAAAAAAAAAAAAA
>PVKA01017376.1:0-13191 GCA_004027165.1 Ctenomys sociabilis | reverse complement strand
TCAGCCTCCCGAGTGCTGGGATTACAGGCATGCGCCACCACGCCCGGCTGAAAATTACAAATTTTAAAGGGAACAGTCACAAAAGGGGAAATCATTCATACCCCTGCTTGCTTCCCAATTAGAACTTAGCAAAATAATCTTAATAGGAAGACTGTTTCTTACTTATCTTTTGAAATTTAGACACTAAAAATTTTAAAATGTTGTTCATAATGGGGTCCAAAGCCCGTTTACTTAGGAGTTTCACAGAATGTTTTAGATACATACCAACTGACACCATACATCAAGCATTTAGCACAAACATACCTATCTCTTGCTCAATTTTTTTTAAAGGAATTTGGTACAGGGTCTCATTATGCAGCTCAGACTCATAGTGATCCTCCTGTTTTCAGCCTCCCCAGTGCTGGGATTACAGGCGTGCACCATTGTCAGATCTCTGTGATCAGCTCAGCAAGCCTGGGGGCAGGGCCTGCATAGCATGGGGCACTGGGGATCGAACTTCAGTTCCTATGCTTGCCTAAGCAGGTGCTTAGTCTGCTGAGCTATATCACTGGCCCTTCAATTTCTTTCTTTCTTTTTTGTTGCAGTACTGAGGATCAAACTCAGGACCTTGTGCTTGCCAGGCAGGCACTTATGCAGCTGAGCTATCTCCCCAGCCTACCTGTTCAATTTCTTCATTTTGATGTATAATTCAAAAAATCATATTTTTTGTCCATCTTCTTTTTTCCATAATTTTACTGAAGAATAGCAATGAGACAGTTTCAAATCAAATTAGTAGAACAGATTCAATAATTAATACATTGCATATTGTTTTCTTAGTGGTTATTTGTTGTGCAAGGTACAGACATGATATTCTATTTACAAACACTATTAGAACAGATCCCTCTAGTCATTGAATTAAGAGAATGTAGCTGTATACCTATCTTTTTTAAAAGCTGAATTATAGTACAGTTTCAATAATTAATACTTTTTACATTGTTATCTTCCTAGTGGTTATCCATTGTACAAGAAGGAGACAGGATATCCTGTCCAAACATTATTAGTGCAAATCTTTCTTCTCATAGAATTACATGAAAGTAGCTGCATACTTATCCTAAATGTTCTGCATATACAAATACAGAATGGTCCTTCCTTTGTATCCCCTTTTTTGTTAGTCCCGTGAGAGATGGGTATTCTATTGTTATTCAACTATTATAGGTGCTTGAATGCAGCGAAACTCTCCAACACAGTCCAGCAGTCCACAACAGTAGTGAGTTTTCTGAAGAAATTGTTGACTACAGCCATTTACAGCTCAGCATATTATTATGGCTTTACTTTATATACCTCATTTTTATACTTTTCTGCTGGATTGTTAAGACCAAGATAGAGCAAGAACTATATAACAAGAAATGCAACTTTTGTGTCTGATAAGGTCAGTCACGTTCCCTCAGCATTTATCCTGTTACCCTGTACCTTACTTTGTAGATCCACTGTCAGTGTCAGCCATGTGGATGAGTCATAGCCATTGCTTGACCAATTTGTTCTCTGTGAAAGCCTGAGAGAAAGTTTTCTCTCTATGTGACTCTCCATAGGCACACTATAGATCATTGACAGCATTCTTCTGTGGCTCCATAATCTCCTTGATCAGAAAATTTGGGGTACAGCTAAGTTCCATGATGTTACAGTACAAGTTCTCCTATGTCCTCAGTCTTCACTGACCTTGAAAGGCTAGGTCCTTCTCCAATTTTTGATCTGCAAACTTAGATTGCTAACCATCCAGAAGAGAACCTGATTATTACCCCTGCAACATATGCAGTTCAGTTTACCCTGTCTAAATACAAAACATCATAGGCATAATGTGGAACAGATATTTTCTATCAACTATTGATGTTTATATTTTAGAGCAGGCTCATATAAACAGAGCAAGCCCTAATACACATCTGGAAATAAATGAGATGCTTTCTAGGATGGGAGTATGTGTACTGCTTGGGTATCAGCTCCAAGGTCTTGATGAGCTACATTCACACTTGAAAAATTCACTAAAAAGGGGATGGACAACTATTCCAGAGGATGGAACTCCTGTGCAGCTCCTTTTTCATACATCCTTTAAAGTCCTAAGGAGCCCTTTACTCAATTTATGGCTAGATTACAAGAAAATATTCACAGACAGGTTTCATACACACAAGCTATGACATTTTAATTCTATAATTGGTATACACAAATGCTAATCGAGACTTCAAACAAGCTTTAAATTCTGTAAAATCAACCAATGATCTCACAATATATATTCAAGCTTGTCAGGATACAGGAACTGAATCATCTAAGACAACTATTGATGGTTCAGGTTATGGCTAATTTGGCCAATGCAACAGAGAGCAATATAAAATATTTCAACTGTGGAAAAAATGGAACATATTTAAAAAATTGTAGAGTTCCTACTGGATCTAGTGAGACAGTTGCTGTGTCTATCTCATTCAGCCCAACTTCTTTCCTGCTACTAGCCCTAATCCAACTCCCTACCTGGAGGGCCTATGGGTTGAGGTAGTATCTACCATGCACAGGTGTGATGTTGATTCTAGGTTTATCAATTATTCATCCTCATTAATCCCTCCCTGTGTTCTACTGTTAGATGTTTTGAATATCAGCCACAGTGTCTTATTTTTCTTGTTACTGAGACAAAATACCCAACACTCACAAGTTAAGGGAGGAAAGGTTTCTTCAGTTCACAGTTTGTAGAGGTTTCAGTCCAGAAACCACTAAGGCAGGGTAGCATGGCAGACGGGCATTGCAGAGGAGAAACAGTTCATAGTGAGCAGTAGGTAGCAAAGCACAAAACAAGCTTCTTTCTATCCCTTATATTGTATCCAGTATTAGAGCAATGCCAATCCAATCAGTGGAGTGATTTAGTGACCACCCACCCTTAATCCCCTAGCATTGTACCATGAGTCAATCACACACCCTAGATTCAGCCACCTCTGAAAAAGCCCCTCCTATGACCACATGAGGCTTTGGGGCAAGGGGCATCTAAACACAAGCCATAACAACTGCCTACAGGCCCCTCAATTTCAACATGTCCAAAAATGAATTCATCACTTTCCTCCCCAAATCTACTCTTCCTATAGTCTCCTATATATAGAAGCCACCTGGGACTGCACCAAGACCTGCCAGGCACTCCTGGCAGGCCCCACAACATAGATTTTCTTTAAATGTTTGTTCAATGTCTATCTTGCAGTAGCTGTAATAAACTTAATTTTTTCTATTTAAAGATCAGAAAAAAAAATCAGGCACCAAAAAAATCAGGTACAGCTGAGCATGCTGGCACATTCCTGTAATCTCAGCATTCAGGAGGCTGAAGCAGGAGCCTAAAGTGAGGCTAAAAAGTAAGTTCAAGGCCAGCCTGAACTACATAGTGAGACCCTGTCTCAAAAAAAGGTAATTTTTATTATCAAAGACTTTATTATGAACAATATTATACACCTAAATACTTCTCAGAAACCATGACAGACCATCTAAGATGGAAATAACCATAAAGGAAATAGTTTTTGTTCAAGTCATTATGGAATTCACCTGAAGGATTAATTTTCCACGGTGAAAATCACATTTCAATAAACCTTACTAAAAATATATAATTATAGTTTAAAAACCTAATAATTTCCAATTACTGGTTTTATACACTGCCTTTAGAATTTAAGCTGACTTCAACTAAGGACTTTAAGTGAGTTTCCACATACTCATATCAGGCATGACATTGTTGCAAAAACGGGTTATGTGCACATTTTGGCAGCACATGTTCTTTAAAAAAAAAGAGGTTATGGATGCAGCTTAGTGGGAGAGCAAACACTTAACATGAAAGAGGCCCTGGATATGATCTGTAGCATCACATATGCACAAAAAATGAACTCAAACTCTTATTAATTTGGGCTGGGGCTGAGAACCTCAGTTCAGTCCTCAGCACCAAAAACCAAGCACAATAAAAACTTAAACAGAGGAAAAACTGGGATGAGGAAAAGGACAAATGAAAGAAGGGGAAAAGATATATTTATGTATATATACAGGATAACTTGTACTGCCAATTTCTGCTTTTGCTGATTTTTGTCTTTTGAAAGGAGCAGTTAATGCTTAATTTTTTTCCTTTTATTCTTACTTTTTTCCTCTTTTGAATTTCTTTTCAGTTTTCTGTTTTTGTGTTTTTTAAAACAATTTTGTACATTTATATCTGGTAACCTAAACAACTAATTTGAAGATGACACCATGCAGTACAGCAACCATTGTTGAATTCCTATTACTTTGCTTAGTAAATTTTTATATCCTTACTAATGCTATTTTTATTACTATTTTGTATTCTTTAAAAAAAAAAAAAAAAAAGCTTCAACAGAGATAATCAGAGGTAGCCAGAATTTTTTTTTTTTTTTTTTTTTTTTTTTTACCTAATAGCACTGTTTGGCTTAATGGGGGAAAAGGAAGTAATTTGCAACTCCTTTACTAATTCAAGGAATTAATGTGAAAACCATAGCAAAGTGATACATGCTTTGAATTTATTCCAGCTTTTTTTTTTTTGTACTCCCTATCATTGATACATGGACAATGACCAGGTCTCACTCTAGCCAGAGCAGAGGGCTACAGGAATGTAGATAAGGCTGGAAGATGTTAAGCCAAATCACAGAGAGCTATAAATACTGAGTTAAGCACCTTGATTTCTATATGATGAGCTATTTAAATTACGCATCAATATGCTCAAAGCAATGTCTCAGGAGATTCTTCTAGAAATGGTGTGCAAAGTGGATCAGAAGAAAAAGAAATCAGGGTGAGGGTCCACTTCTTTTTACCAGTGAAGACTGAAATCTAGAGTCACAGCAACATTTTAAAGAAACTGACCAAAGAAGTAATGGGCCAGGAATAACAAATCTAATATCTCAAACCTGGTTGTACAGTCAATGATTATTTTTTTCCGTAATTTTATTGAGAAACAAATAGCAATGAGACAGTGTCAAATCAAATTAGTAGGACAGTTTCAATAATTAATACATTGTATATTGTTTTCTTAGTAGTTATTTGTTGTACAAGATGCAGACATGATATTCTATTTATAAACACTATTAGAATAGATCCCTCTAGTCACTGAATTAAGAGAATGTAGCTGTATATCTTAACTTTTTTCAATCTACAGAAACAAAATGGTCATTCAATTGTATCCCTTTTTTTGTGTAGTTTTCTCATTTAAATATTATATGTGTGTGAATTCAGCAAAATATTCCAAAATAGTCCAGGAGTCCATAATAGTATTGGGTTTTCCGTATGTCTGGCAATGTCAGAAGTTGTTGACTTGAATCTTTTACAGCTCAGGATAATAGTACGGCTTTACTTCTTATACTTCATTTTTATACTTTTCTGCTGGATGGTTAAGACCAAGATAAAGCAAGACCTATGTAACAACAATTGTAGCTTTTGTATCTAATTAAAGTCACTCAAATCCCCTCAGGATTTATCCTGAGACCCTGTACTGCAGTTTGTAGATCTTTTGTGTCAGCCATGTGGATGAGTCATGGCCATTGCTTGACCAATTTGCTCACTGTGAAAGCCTAAGAGAATGTTTTGTCTCCATGTGACTCTCTTTAGGCACATACTACATCATCAATCACATTCCTCTGTGATTCCTCCATAATTGCCTTGATCAGAAAATTTGGGACAGAACTGAGTTACAGGATGTTACAGTACAAGTTCTCCTATGTACTGAGTCTTGAGCCTTTCACTGACCTTGAAAGGCTAGGGACTCTAGGACAGTGTGTAGAGACTGGAAAAAGGTAGCACTGGGATGAATCAAAGAAGTTATCTAGGAGCAGGAGGGCACTGACAAAGAGGAAAAAAAGGATTGAAAGAAGAAACAAAATAATTGCAGAAAAGAGAAGGACCCTCTGCAAACTGTGGCTAAGAGCAACTGGCCAGCCACCATCCAGGAGATAGAATAAAGCTACAAACTTTTTCTTCATGGAGAACTACAGTGGGACTGAGAATCAGTGACAGTTGGAATCTCTAAGGAAAACCCAGGACACTGCTTCCACAGTTAACAGTTGGTGACTGACCTCCAACCTGCACCTGATGCCCTAAGTGTACAATGAGAGCTGGCAGACACCATCCTAAGGAAGGGCTCAGCATTCGAGCCTGGGTCCTAGAGCAGCTCCTTGGCTTCAAGCCATGCTCCATGTTGTCAAGTCCCCAGTGTGGATGAGGGACGGACAGCCACAGGAGATGGGCAGCAGTTGGAGAACAGGCAGGAGGGAGTCCGGCTGAGGGGCTGGGGCTGGTCAACATGGACGCGGGTCCTGCAGTCACAGTTACACAGCACTGGAAGATCACATTGGTGCCCTGTCTTCACTGTATGTGGATGTCTGCTTCCAGCACCATTCTGCGGGCAGACTGCACCTTAGATCTCCAGCAGACAGAGACACAACTTGGTTTGAGGTCCACTTCTTAAGCCTAGAGGCTATGGAAGACAGCCACAGGTCCAAAATAATAGAAAATGTTTTTGCTTTTTGTCTTCTGTTTTCCTCCTTCTGTTCACCCCCCATTTGTATTCCATTATTTTTCCCAGTTAGAGAGAGCGAGTGAGTGCATACATATGCATGTGCTTCTTTTCTTGCCTTCTGCTCTAATTGATAAAGGATTAGAGAAATTTCCCTTTGTTCTTTGTTTTCCTTTTGCATTTCTGAGATAGGGTTTCACTATGCAGTTTGGGCTAGACTCATTCACTTTGGAGCCCAGGTTGGCCTGAAAATAACAGCAATTCTCCTACCTCAGCCTCCTGAGAGTGAGATTACAGGTGCGTGTACCACCAAACAGCTCCTTTGTCCCTTTTTATTCCTTCTACTTTTTTCCTTATCTTTTCTCTTGAATTCTTTTCCCTATTTCCTATCCTTTAATTTTCTCTTTTCTCCCCCTTTTCAATTGGTCTCCCTTTAATTTTTTCTCTAATATTTATATTAGTCATATGCTCTCTTCTCACCCCCTTTCATTTCACAGATTTTATGTCCAGTTTTCCCCGTTATCCCCACCTAAATATATGATGTACCTCTACCACCATCAGGATCTTAGCCTGATTCCTCCTTCCCATACCACATAGCTTTAAGAAACTTAAGGAAAAACACCTTTTTTTCCTTCCTCTCCCTCTGGCATTACCCAGTCTGCAACCCTCTGGGATTTAGACAACTGATTCTATAAAATTACTGTTGAATGCTTGTTTTATTTTTTGTTGTTTTGTTTTTACCATAAAAGGAGACATAGCTACTACATTTAAGGTTGGCTTAGGCTACGACTTGGGCTAATATGATACTTACAATACAACTATGGATTTCTTTTCTAGGCTAAAGGGAGATGCAGAACTGGGTCTCCTGGTATATTCTCAACTTGCCCAGATAAATACCACTGCAACTGATTTGTCTGCATCGGCATACTCCTGATTCAGTGGACAATTTCAGGCCAGCGAATCATCTCCTGATTCCACCATCACACCCAGAGAGAGGTACAGCAAGAGTTCCTAACTCAAGAACTCACATTGGATCTGACTCTGCAGGAATGCTTGCAACCTGGCTGAGAGAAGTCCTACGTGTGAGTTAGCTTCAGTGTTGCAGTGGAAGATTTAGAGGAGCTGTTGGGGTGTGAGCACTCACTCTCTGGCAAAGAAGCTATGTGTGAATCGCATCCACTGTCTCCCTGAAATATTCAATCTGTGTGGCCATTGGGTATCTTATAGGTTTGAGATGTTTGTTTCTTAATTTAGTAATGTGGGTTATGATCTTTTATGGTCTGAGCTATATATTAAGTTTTTGATTTTGTGTATTTTTTTCTTCCATTGGCTCTAGGATCCCTCCCTCTTCTCAGCTCCCTATCTAGTTTCTTCACCTCAACCTCCCACAGCAACTCTATTATCATATATTTTTCTTTTTCCAAATATATAAACTCAAAAAAGAAACAACAAATATATAAACTCTTCCTCCCAAGCATTTAATTTCCCGTACATCACTCCCCACAGTCACTCCTTTCTTCTCTAGCACTGACCCTCGCTTCTCCCCACCCTAAGCCTTTGGCTCTTCCATATCTTTGCTAGCCTATTGTCTTCTCTATCAGAAAGTTCTGACCACCAGACAGCTTTCTCCAATCACAAAGTAAACCTCCTTCCTCCCATATCTTGTCCCTGCCCCACAGAGACCCTGTTAAAACTCTCCACACTAAGCCTTCAACTCAACTGAATGGACTCCAGTAAAACCAGACTCACATCAAACTTTTCTTCTCATCTGTCACCCTCTCCACACGTCAAGCCTTCCACTTAGCATCCTTACACTCCTCCAACCACCTTCCATTCTCCCTGCCCAAATCACCTACCTCACTGCAGAGCATCTACAAATAATAAACTGTCACAGTGTGTACAGAGAACAGACAAAGGGGGATGCAACTGTAAGGACTGTCGTACAGAAATAATTTGAGATTGAATATGTTCATGCTGTTATAAGCACAAGTAATTCATTCTGCAAAACATAGGGATAGAGTCCAAATCACTTAAAATAACACAAGGACTAAATACTAGCACTGGATGTACAAAGCTAAAAATTATTCATGGGGAGGCAACACTTTACTTACATATCCACATGAGCTACAAACTATCCTCACTGTTCTAGACTTCAACCTGCATTACCTCTTCTAAAACAGAGAGGAAAGGGGAAGATAATAGAGACAGAGACAGAGATACACACACATACATAGGAGTATGGGGAAACATGACAACAGAACAACACCACCCACCCCCTGCCGCAAGATCTTCCAACTCTACTAAGGCAGAACAACGTGTCCCAAATGGAGAGGAAAACAAAGACCAGGTAGTAGAACTCTATGAAACATTTGTAGAAGAAACTAGATGAGTTAAAGAAGAAATAAGTCAAAAATTTATTCACAGCAATATCACACAGTATGCCCACAGTCATTCAGGGAAAATAAGAAAAAAAATTGGACAAGCTAACTAAATCAGTTCAAAGCTTTATTGACAGATTCAACAAAGATATAAAGCTGGGCAAGGTGGCTAAGAGCAGCTGGGAGACTGAAACAGGAGGATCATGGGAAGTTCAACGCCAGCCTAGGCTACACATTGAATGATTTCAAGGTCAGACTGAACTACATAACAAGATCCTTCTCAAACAACAACAAAAAGATTTTAGGAAAAAAAGGTATTGAATTCTCAAAAAGATATCAATCAGAAACACCTGAAATTTTTTAAAAAACTATATACAATGAATTGCATAAATGACCAATGTGAAAATAGTATCTGAAACTGAGGAGAAAATAGTAAACTGTGACAAAATATTCAAAGATGCCACACACAAAAATAAAAGAATGACAAAAAAAAGCTAGGCACACTAACATACATCTATAATCCAAGAACTCAAGAGGAGGCTGAGGCAGGAGGATCACTATCAGTCTGAGGCCAACCCAGTACAGCCTACTCAGTGAATAAGATCATCTACTATACTTTTGTGAGCCAAAAAGATCCAGCAAAGCCCAGGCTCACCCACCTGGGAACAACCTGCCTGACACAGGAGGGCTGACCCCGGGAACCAACACAGGGGAAACAAAGGAGCTGCAGCAAAAAAGGAACTGAACACAACAGCTGGATCCAGGATAGGCATACCTGGAAAATCTCAAACTCAATAGATTGGCACCCGAATCTCATAACAAGCTAAGGTTGTAGCTGCACCAAAGCGCTACACCAAAGGTCAAAGATCAGTGCTATACAAAATGACAAAGAGAAGGGGAAAAATGCAATCCCAGACCTCGAGTCCATCAGGAAGGGCAGAGGACACTAGCTCAGCTGCAATGAATGAACTAACAGATACAGCAGCAAAGGAACAACAGCAAAAATCTACAGAGGAAATAAAATGAGAAGTAATTCCCCAAATTAAAAATGAAATATTTGACTACATAGTATCTGAAATAAAGAATGAATTCCAGAAAAATTGGGTGGAAAAACTATGCTCACCCAGAACAAGTGCAGAGAGCACTATTCCAGCTGAAATGTATGAATTAACAGCATCTGAAGCAAAGAAACAACAGCAGAAAGATCATGAGGAACTCAAAGCAGAAATAAGTTCTGAAATCAAAAAAGAATTCTTTGAAAAAAATGAATTCTTTGAAGTCGTAACATCTGAAATACAGAAACAAGTCCAGAAACATAAAGAGGAAACCCAACTTGGAAGAAACACTGCAGAAAAAGAATTAATAACTACCTCTAAAGAACACATGGATAAAAAAATTGAGATCAGAAATATGATGGATTCCTTGAATGAGCAATACAGAAAAGAAATAGAACACATGAAACACAGTCAAAGATATAGAAGAACTAAAAATATCAATCACGAGTCTACAAAACTGTCCGAGTGAAAGCAAAGACAGAGTTTCAGATCTTGAAGATGCTGGAGCAGCTAGTGAAAAGGTGAGAAAGGATCCCTTAAAAACAACGAGAATGCAGGAAAAAATAATCCATCACCTGCAAGATGATGCCAGAATGAACAATGTGAGAAAAATTGGTATCAACGAGAATGAAGGAGTCAATACAAATGACATAAAAATAATTTGGGGAGAATTAATCGCAGAAAACTTCCCAAATATGAGGAAACAATCCAACATTCAGGTCACCGAAGCATACAGAACACCAAATAACTTCAACCCAAGTAGAAACACACCGGGACATATAATAGTTAAGATCCCAGAAATCCAACACAAAAACAATATACTGAAAGCTGCTAGAGAGAAGGAGCTCACATTCAAAGGAAAACCCACCAGAATTACAGCCGACTTCTCCACACAAACAATGAAGGAGACCAGCCAGAGACAGCGCGGCCGACTCCGCCATCTCCCTCCATCCTGCACGTGCCCGCCCAGCCCCTGAGACCGGCCAGAGACAGCGCAGCCGACTCCGCCATCCTCCTCCATCCCGCCCGCGCCTGCCCAGCCCCTGAGACCGGCCAGAGACAACACGGCCGACTCCGCCATCCTCCTCCATCCCGCCCACACCGGCCCAGCCAGAGACCAGCCTGAGACAGTGGCTGACTCCAGCGGCCTCCTGGTTCCCGTGCCAAGCTCGCCCAGCGAGAGCGAATTTACAGGACTCACCAGGCTTCCCAGATCAGTGAGAGTGTGGTGAGTCTGAGGGAGAGCCTTTGGCTTCTTCCCACGTGCGCTATGCGGTTCCCTGTCCCCAACCCCTCCAAGCCAGTGACTGGCCTGAAACCTCAGGACCCACTCACCAACACCTCCCCGGATCCCCTGATCTAAAGCCCACTGATGGAGTGGGAATTTCCCCGATTCTCTGGGCATCAAAGGTCAGTGAGTGTAGAACCTCAGGCCCGTCGTGCCTGAGATACATTTCCCAGGGATTAAGCTGACCGTCACCTCCCATGGCCTGGTGACAGCTCCAGGCACACTGTGCAAGAGAAACACTTCCAGGTGATTACTGGTCCCACCCCACAGCCCCAGACCCAGTGCAGGTCGGCCTGGAGTGAGAACTCCAAGCCTGCCACACCGGAGGGACATTTCTCAGCAATCCAAGGTCCCACACTACGGACCGAAACCCAGCACAGCCTGGCCTATGAGTGAGGGCTCAAGGCCCACTGCACCAGAGGGACCTTTCCCAGCCTTCTCGGGTTACGGCCTGTAGACCCAGACCCAGCACAAGCTGGCTGGCTCAGTACAGCCGACTCAGTGAATAAGATCATCCACTATCCTTTTGTGAACCCAGAAAACCCACCAAAGCCCAGGCCCACCCACCTGGGGAACGCCCTGCCTGACACAGGAGGGCTGACCCCAGGAACCAACACAGGGGAAACAAAGGAGCTGCAGCAAAAAAGGAACTGAACACAACAGCTAGACCCAGGATAGGCATACCTGGAAAATCTCAAACTTAATAGACTGGCACCCCAATCTTATAACGAGCTAAGGTTATAGCTGCACCAAAGCTCTACACCAAAGGTCAAAGATCAGTGCTATACAAAATGAAAAAGAGAAGGGGAAAAATGCAATCCCAGACCTCAAGTCCATCAGGAAAGGCAGAGGACACTAGCTCAGCTGCAACGAATGAAGTAACAGACACAGCAGCAAAGGAACAACAGCAGAAAGCTATAGAGGAAATAAAATGAGAAGTAATTCCCAATTTAAAAAAGAAATATTTGAATACATAGAATCTGAAATAAAGAATGAATTCCAGAAACATTGGGTGGAAAAACTATGCTCACCCAGAACAAGTGCAGAGAGCACTATTCCAACTGATATATATGAATTAACAGCGTCTGAAACAAAGAAACAACAACAGAAAGATCATGAGGAACTCAAAGCAGAAATAAGTTCTGAAATCAAAAAAGAACTTTTTGAAGTCATACGATCTGAAATACCGAAACAAGTCCAGAAATATACAGAGGAAATCCAACTTGGAAGAAACACAGCAGAAAAAGAATTAATAACTACCTTTAAAGAGGACACGGATAAAAAAATTGAGGATATCAGAAATATGATGGATTCCTTGAATGAGCAATACAGAAAAGAAATAGAACACATGAAACACAGTCAAAGAGATACAGAAGAACTAAAAACAGCAACCACGAGTCTACAAAACCGTCTGAGTGAAAGCGAAGACAGAGTTTCAGATCTTGAAGATGCTGGAGCAGCTAGTGAAAAGGTGAGAAAGGATCTCTTAAAAACAACAAGAATGCAGGAAAAAATAATCCATCACCTGCAGGATGATGCCAAAATGAACAATGTGAGAATAATTGGTATCAACGAGAATGAAGGAGTCAATACAAATGACATAAAATGAA
Organism: Ctenomys sociabilis; assembly: GCA_004027165.1. Lineage (NCBI taxonomy): Eukaryota > Metazoa > Chordata > Mammalia > Rodentia > Ctenomyidae > Ctenomys > Ctenomys sociabilis. The sequence goes on along the minus strand of PVKA01017376.1, from coordinate 364 downwards.
TATGGGAAGAAATAATAGCAGAAAACCTCCCAAATATGAGGAAACAATCCAACATTCAGGTCACCGAAGCATACAGAACACCAAATAACTTCAACCCAAGTAGAAACACACCAAGGCATATAATAGTTAAGATCGCAGAAATCCAACACAAAAATAATATACTGAAAGCTGCTAGAGAGAAGAAGGAGCTCACATTCAAAGGAAAACCCATCAGAATTACAGCCGACTTCTCTACACAAACAATGAAGGCAAGGAGAGCATGGAGCAGAGTTCTTCAAGTCCTACACGAAAACAAATTCCAGCATAGAATACTATACCCTGCAAAACTCTCTTTCAAGTTTGATGGAGAAGTGAAATACTTCCA